>JARQOC010000006.1:1308423-1582622 GCA_033576535.1 Allobates femoralis | reverse complement strand
AAATTCAGCATCAGAAGTATGCAAAAGAACATGTAAAGAAGCCGGATGCATTTTGGAAACAAGCCGTGTGGACCGATGAGGGTAAAGTAGAACTCTTTTGGCCACAATGGTCAAAGTTATGTGTGGAGAAAGAAGGGCACAGAATTTCAGGAAAAGAACATCTCACCAACCATTAAGCATCAGGGAGGATCAATCATGCTTTGGGGTTGTTTTGGAGCTAATGGCACAGGGAATATTTCATGGGTAGAGAGAAGAATGGATTTAATAAAACTTTAATAAATTATTGATGCAAATATAACACTGTCTGTAAAAAAGCTAAAGATTAAAAGAGGATGAAATCTACAAATAGATAATAATGATAATGATAATTTAAACACATGTCAAAATCCACAGTAGACAACCTCAAAAGGCGCAAGCTGAAGGTTTTACAGTGGCCTCACAATCCCTTGATCTGAACCTCATTGGCAAAGTGTAGTCAGACCTCAAAAGAGCAGTGCATGCAAGACGAATCAGGAATCTCAAAGAACTGGGAGATGATCCAGGAATCTCACAAAACTGTAAGACAAGCCAGGAATCTCACAGAACTGGAATATGAACTAGGAATCTCACAGAACTGAAAGAGGAGACAGGAATCTCATGGAAATGGAAGATGAGCCAGGAATCTTATAAAACTGGAAGATGAGCCAAGAATCTCGCAGAACTGAAAGAGGAGACAGGAATATCATGGAAATGGAAGATGAGCCAGGAATCTCACAGAACTGTAAGATGAGCCAGGAATCTCACAAAACTGGAAGATGAGCTAGGAATCTCACAAAACTGGAAGATGAGCCAGGAATCTCACAAAACTGGAAGATGAGCCAGGAATCTCACAGAACTGAAAGATGAGCCAGGAATCTCACAGAACTGAAAGATGAGCTAGGAATCTCACAAAACTTGAAGATGAGCCAGGAATCTCACAAAACTGGAAGATGAGCCAGGAATCTCACAGAATTGGAAGATGAGCCAGGAATCTCACAAAACTGACAGATGAGCCAGGAATCTCACAGAACTGGAAGACAAGCCAGGAATCTCACAGAACTGGAAGACGAGCCAGGAATCTCACAGAACTGGAAGACGAGCCAGGAATCTCACAGAACTGGAAGACGAGCCAGGAATCTCACAGAACTGGAACATGAGCCAGGAATCTCACAGAACTGGAAGACGAGCCAGGAATCTCACAGAACTGGAAGATGAGCCAGAAGTCTTACAGAACTGGAAAACAAACCGGGAATCTCACAGAACTGGAAGACGAGCCAGGAATCTCACAAAACTGAAAGATGAGCCAGGAATCTCACAAAACTGAAAGATGAGCCAGGAATCTCACAAAACTGGAAGATGAGCCAGGAATCTCACGGAACTGGAGGACGGACGAGACGGGAATCTCATGAAAATGGAAGATTAGCCAGGAATCTCACAGACCTGGAAGACGAGCCAGGAATCTCACGGAACTGGAAGACGAGCCAGGAATCTCACAGAACTGGAAGACGAGCCAGGAATCTCACAGAACTGGAACATGAGCCAGGAATCTCACAGAACTGGAAGACGAGCCAGGAATCTCACAGAACTGGAAGATGAGCCAGAAGTCTTACAGAACTGGAAAACAAACCGGGAATCTCACAGAACTGGAAGACGAGCCAGGAATCTCACAAAACTGAAAGATGAGCCAGGAATCTCACAAAACTGAAAGATGAGCCAGGAATCTCACAAAACTGGAAGATGAGCCAGGAATCTCACGGAACTGGAGGACGGACGAGACGGGAATCTCATGAAAATGGAAGATTAGCCAGGAATCTCACAGACCTGGAAGATGAGCCAGGAATCTCACGGAACTGGAAGACGAGCCAGGAATCTCACAGAACTGGAAGACGAGCCAGGAATCTCACAGAACTGGAACATGAGCCAGGAATCTCACAGAACTGGAAGACGAGCCAGGAATCTCACAGAACTGGAAGATGAGCCAGAAGTCTTACAGAACTGGAAAACAAACCGGGAATCTCACAGAACTGGAAGACGAGCCAGGAATCTCACAAAACTGAAAGATGAGCCAGGAATCTCACAAAACTGAAAGATGAGCCAGGAATCTCACAAAACTGGAAGATGAGCCAGGAATCTCACGGAACTGGAGGACGGACGAGACGGGAATCTCATGAAAATGGAAGATTAGCCAGGAATCTCACAGACCTGGAAGACGAGCCAGGAATCTCACGGAACTGGAAGATGAGCCAGGAATCTCACAGAACTGGAAGATGAGCCAGGAATCTCACAGAACTGGAAGATGAGCCAGGAATCTCACAGAACTGGAAGACAAGCCTGGAATCTCATAGAACTGGAAGTTAGCCAGGAATCTCAGAACTGGAAGACGAGCCAGGCATCTCACAGAACTGGAAGACGAGCCAGGAATCTCAGAGAACTGTAAGACGAGCCAGGAATCTCAGAACTGGAAGACGAGCCAGAAATCTCACAGAACTGGAAGACGAGGCAGGAATCTCACAGAACTGGAAGACAAGCCAGGAATCTCACAGAACTGGAAGATGAGCCAGGAATCTCACAGAACTGGAAGACGAGCCAGGAATCTCAGAACTGGAAGATGAGCCAGGAATCTCACAGAACTGGAAGACGAGCCAGGCATCTCAGAGAACTGTAAGACGAGCCAGGAATCTCAGAACTGGAAGATGAGCCAGGAATCTCACAGAACTGAAAGACAAGCCAGGAATCTCAGAACTGGAAGATGAGCCAGGAATCTCACAGAACTGAAAGACAAGCCAGGAATCTCAGAGAACTGGAAGACAAGCCAGGCATCTCACAGAACTGGAAGATGAGCCAGGAATCTCACAGAACTGGAAGGTGAGCCAGGAAGAAGAGCCAGGAATCTCACAGAACTGGAAGGTGAGCCAGGAAGACGAGCCAGGAATCTCACAGAACTTCAAGACTTTTCCAAGGAAGAATGGATGAAAATCCCTTAAACAAGAACTGAAAACTCTTGGCTGCTACAAAAAGCGTTTACAAGCTGGGATACTTGCAAAAAGCAGGCGATAGTAAGAACTAACCATGCAGGACGTCCAAAGTTTTGAATCAGCCCATTGTCCTTTTTGTGATTTTTAAAATGTAAAAGGTGAAAATATTTTTTTGCCTAAAATACAAAGGAAATGTGTCATCTATAAAAACTTTATGCCTTTTAGAGATAATTTTACCTCCAGAGCTGAGCTGCACTCGCTATTCTGTTGGGGAGGTATATTTATTGGGGCAGCTGACACCTCTTATATAATTGCCCTTTTTCCATTTCTCGTAGATCCTTAATGAGAGAGTTGGTAAGGAGCTGGAAGCAGTCCCAGATCCGGAACAGTAAATTACAGCAGGAGAACGAGCAGCACGCCCTTTGTCCAACGAGCAGCTGACCCAGGAGAACCAGCAGAAGCAGCTGGAATTAAAGGTGACACCATCAGCATATCATCATGTGCTTTCATCACATTGATCACATTTCTTGCCCCCTTTGGGAGCAGCATCTCTCCGGATCAGGGGCCGCCGCTGCCAGCACATGGCTTTCCATGGTTATATCTTTTCTGCTAAGATGCACCTCCTTTCCCCCCTAAACAATATCCTTCCATTTTTTCCCTATATGCCACATTTCCTTTTCCCCTGTAGACCACACCTTCTTTTCCCTATATGCCACATTTCCTTTTCCCTGTAGACCACACCTTCTTTTCCCTATATGCCACATTTCCTTTTCCCCTGTGGGACCACACCTTGTTTTCCCTATATGCCACATTTCCTTTTCCCCTGTAGACCACACCTTTTTTCCCTATATGCCACATTTCCTTTTCCCCTGTAGACCACACCTTCTTTTCCCTATATGCCACATTTCTTTTTCCCCTCAAGTCTCCCCCCCTTTCCCTTCTAGACTACTCCTTCCTTTCCCTATACGTCACACCTTCTTTTTCCTTATTCCTATATACCACATCTCCTTTTCCCCCCTAGATCACATCTCCTTTTCACTATATACCACACCTCCTTTTCTCCTCTAGACCACACCTCCTTTTCACTATATGATACACCTCCCTTTTCACTCTAGACCACACCTTTCCTATTATCACCTCCCTTCTCTAGACACATCTCCTTTTCATATATGATACACCTCCCTTTCCCTCTAGGACCACACCTCCTTTTCACTTAGATACACCTCCTTTCCCTCTAGCCCACACCTCTTTCTATATATGGATACACCTCCTTTCCCCTTAGGCCACACCTCCTTTTTCACTATATGCATAACTTTTCCCCTTCAGACCACACCTCCTTTCCTATATGATACCTCACCCTTCCTCTAGACCACACCTCCTTTTCACTTAGAAATACACCTCCTTTTCCTCTAACACACCTCCTTTTCACTATATATACCTCCCTCTCCCTCTAGACCACACCTCCTTTTCACTATATGATACACCTCCCTTTCCCCTCTAGACCACACCTCCTTTTCTCAATATACTTCTCCTCCTTTTCCCCTCAAGACCACTCCTCATTTTCCCCTGTAGACCACACCTCCTTTTCTCTATATACCACACCTCCTTTTCTCTATATACCACACCTCCTTTTCCCTTCTAGACGACATCTCTTTTTTCTGTATATGCCACACCTCCTTTCCACTCTAGACCACACCTCCTTTCCACTCTAGACCACACCTCCTTTCCACTCTAGACCACACCTCCTTTTCCCCTCTAGACTACACATCTTTACTATATGGCACACCTTCTTTATATTGGGCCACACCTCCTTTGTAAGATAAACTGTTTTTTCCCCCATTCAGTAAAGCCACACCTCCTCTCCCATTAAACCACACCCATTGCACTCTAAGCCACACCCATTCAGTACTATTCTCTGTAAATCACACCTCTTTTCTCTCTAATCTACACCCTCTTGGCCTCACCTCTTTTCACTCTCAGCCACACTTCCTATCCAGTTTAAGCTTTTTCTTTCCCATTCCGTTAAGCCACACCTTCTTTATCTCTAAGCCACATCTCTTCGATGCTTTTCTGTCTAAGCCACACCTCTTTGCTATGTAAGCCACACCCACTTCCACTAAAGCCACACCTCAATTCCTGCAAACAACACTTTTTATTGAAAACCACACCCCTTTCTCTTAGCCACACCCAGATTCTCTTTAAACCACACCTCCTTCCCTATAAGCCACACTCCCTTATGATCAAAGAAGCAAAAAGTGTCATCAGCTCATAACATGTTCCGCAGCATTTTATCGGTTCAGAGGGACAACGAGCCCACAATTTCCGAGCTGATGATAATGGTAGGGGGTCTTCGGAGTCCTCCAGCCTTTTTCCCGATGATGAGGATCCCCAGGGATCTTACTCTGTGGGGCACGGTGACCAGAAAAAAGCCCACAAGGAAAACTGCCCACAGGTTGGGTGTTAGGGTTAGGTTTAGGGTTTCAAGGTTAGGGGTTAGGGTCAGGTTTAGGGTTTCCTGTGGGCATTTGTCATGGAACCCTGGGGCACATTTCTCATTGTGATTCTTTCATCTCGTCTCCTCCTTTCTTTTCGTCCACAGTCTAGAGAAGATGAGATCAGTCAGATGCGGCAAGAAATCTCCAAACTTTCCAAAGTCAGAGAATCGATTCAGAGGAAATACCGTCAGATGGAGGAGCAGAAGACGGAGGTGGAGCAGCAGAGGGAGACGCTGAAAACCAGATCACCGGCCTGGAGAGAGGTAAGGTGTCACTCCGCACTCAGCAGTACCTCAGAGACACACCAGATCACCGGCCTGGAGAGAGGTAAGACATCGCCCTGCACTCAGCGGGACCATAGAGACACACCAGATCACTGGCATGGAGAGAGGTAAGGCGTCACTCCGCACTCAGCGAGACCTCAGAGTCACACCAGATCACCGGCCTGGAGAGAGGTAAGGCGTCACTCTGCACTCAGCAGGACCTCAGAGACACACCAGATCACCGGCCTGGAGAGAGGTAAGACATCACTCTGCACTCAGCGAGATCTCAGAGTCACACCAGATCACCGGCCTGGAGAGAGGTAAGACATTGCCCTGCACTCAGCGGGACCTTAGAGACACACCAGATCACCGGCCTGGAGAGAGGTAAGGCGTCACTCCGCACTCAGCGAGACCACAGAGTCACACCAGATCACCGGCCTGGAGAGAGGTAAGGCGTCACTCCGCACTCAAAGAGACCTCAGAGTCACACTAGATCACCGGCCTGGAGAGAGGTAAGGCAGCACTCCACACTCAGCAGGACCTCAGAGACACACCAGATCACCAGCCTGGAGAGAGGTAAGGCATCACTCCACACTCAGCAGGACCTCAGAGACACACCAGATCACCGGCCTGGAGAGAGGTAAGGCGTCACTCCGCACTCAGCAGGACCTCAGAGTCACACCAGATCACCGGCCTGGAGAGAGGTAAGGCGTCACTCCACACTCAGCAGGACCTTAGAGTCACACCAGATCACCGGCCTGGAGAGAGGTAAGGCAGCACTCCGCACTCAGCAGGACCTCAGAGACACACCAGATCACCAGCCTGGAGAGAGGTAAGGCGTCACTCCGCACTCAGCAGGACCTCAGAGTCACACCAGATCACCGGCCTGGAGAGAGGTAAGGCGTCACTCCGCACTCAGCAGGACCTCAGAGACACACCAGATCACCGGCCTGGAGAGAGGTAAGGCATCACTCCACACTCAGCAGGACCTCAGAGACACACTAGATCACCAGCCTGGAGAGAGGTAAGACATCGCCCTGCACTCAGCGGGACCTTAGAGACACACCAGATCACTGGCATGGAGAGAGGTAAGGCGTCATGACATAAGCATGATACTGGTCTGGTGCATGCTGGTACGGTCCGTGCACCGGCTGACACTGGTCTGGTGCCTGCTGGTACGGTCCGTGCATCGGCTGACACTGGTCTGGTGCATGCTGGTACAGTCCGTGCACCGGCTGACACTGGTCTGGTGCATGCAGGTACGGTCCGTGCACCGGCTGACACTCGTCTGGTGCCTGCTGGCACGGTCTGTGCACCGGCTGACACTCGTCTGGAGCATGCTGGTACGGTCTGTGCAGTGGCTGACACTGATCTGGTGCCTGCTGGTATGGTCTGTGCGCTGGCTGACACTGGTCTGGTGCCTGCTGGTACCATCCATGCGCCAGCTGACACTGGTCTGGTGCATGCTGGGACGGTCCGTGCAGCGGCTGACACTGGTCTGGTGCATGCTGGTACCATCCATGTACTGGCTGACACTGGTCTGGTGCATGCTGGGACTGTCCGTGCACTGGCTGACACTGGTCTGGAGCATGCTGGTACCATCATTGTACTGGCTGACACTGGTCTGGTGCATGTTGGGACAGTCCGTGCAGCGACTGACAATGGTCTGGTGCATGTTGGGGCGGTCTGTGCACCAGCTGACACTGATCATGGTGCTGTCTGCCGTCCACACTCCATTACCTTCTCCAGCTGTGTGCCGTGTATGGAGCTGATGACTGTCAGGGTCTCTGCCCTGATGGTGGGTTTACACACACCAATCATTGTATCCAATATCTGAACCAATCTCTGGTTGCAGTGAAATCATGGATATATTGCTCCATGTTGTACACAGCCACAAAATGGAACTATGTGTCCATGATTTCACTGCAACCAGAGATTGGGTGATGGTGGGTTTACACACACCAATCATTGTATCCAATCTCTGAACCAATCTCTGGTTGCAGTGAAATCATGGACACATAGTTCCATTTTGTGGCTGTGTACAACATGGAGCAATCTGTCCATGATTTCACTGCAACCAGAGATTGGTTCAGAGATTGGATACAATGATTGGTGTGTGTAAACCCACCATCATTCTGACAACACGTTGCTTCCGGCCTGACACTGATTACACATCTTTATTCCCCCAGAGCTGGAATCTGCAAAGAAACAAGCAGAGCTGGAAAAGAAAGCTGTAGATGAACTGATCAGAGAGAGGGACGTGCTGAACAAGGTGAGCGCTGCTGTTACTGTGGAAACACCCGAGACCGCTGGTAGACAGACAGATTACAGGAGGCCACACACCTTAGATAGCTGGTGATGGACTGACAGCTGCGTCAGCCAAACCTGCCAGCTTTCATTAGAACAAGGGGTCGGGCTTGTTGATATCCAGCATGTCTGCTCCTTCTTTTTTCCTGACCCCTGTACACATTAGACATGTATTTTAGTTCTACCCTGTATGGAGACTGCAGCCAGCAGCCAAGAGCGGTCAGACATCCAGCAGAATTGTGATTGCAGCTCCGGCTGTCATTTGGGTATAAAACGATCTGTTATGATTGAAGATATTCCTCACCACAAAAATGTTGATACAGTGTCCTGACCCTGCCGTCCATCAGTGGTCGGGTGACTATCGTCACATCCAGTCCCGGCTGATACCAGAGAGCAGCAGGGTGTTCAGAGAGGTGGAAAAAGAGATGGAAGACCCCTTTAAATTGTAGAAATGATGCGGTTATGAGTCCTTTCATAGATGAAGAAAAGATGTATAGGAGATAAATCCAAGTGTTTTCTCCTTTCCTCCTAGAACCTCCTGAAAGCGGGAAACGCCACCCAGAAACAGCTGAACCTGGTGAAGCTCCACGAGCAGTCGAAGAAGAACCTGGAGGAGGAAATCATCAACTACAAGGAGGAGGCGCAGAAACAGCGGAAGATCATCTACCAGCTGGAGAAGGAGCGGGACCGCTACATCAACGAGGCCAGCGAGCTGACGCAGAAGGTGGGTGCCCTGTGACTGCTCCACCAGGGGACTCAGGGGGCACCCTGTGACTGCTCTACCAGGGGACTCAGGGGGCGCCCTGTGACTGCTCCACCAGGGGACTCGGGGGGCGCCCTGTGACTGCTCCACCAGGTAACTCAGGGGGCACTCTGTGACTGCTCCACCAGGGCACTCAGGGGGAGACCCACCAACTTCTCCACCAAGGGACTCAGGGGGCGATCTGTGACTGCTCCACCAGGTAACTCAGTGGGCACCCTGTGACTACTCCACCAGGGAACTCAGGGGGCGCCCTGTGACTGCTCCACCAGGGAACTCAGGGGGCGCCCTGTGACTGCTCCACCAGGGGACTCAGGGGGCACCCTGTGACTGCTCCACCAGGGGACTCAGGGGGAGACCCACCAACTGCTCCACCAGGGGACTCAGGGACCGATCTGTGACTGCTCCACCAGGGGACTCAGAGATGCCCTGTGACTGGTCCACCAGGGGACTCAGGGGGCGCCCTGTGACTGCTCCACCAGGGGACTCAGGGGGGCGCCCTGTGACTGCTCCACCAGGAAACTTAGGGGGTGCCCTGTGACTGCTCCACCAGGGGACTCAGGGGTGCCCTGTGACTGCTCCACCAGGGGACTCAGGGGGCGCTCTCTGACTGCTCCACCAGGGGACTCAGGGGGCGCCCTGTGACTGCTCCACCAGGTAACTCAGGGGGCGCTCTGTGACTGCTCCACCAGGGAACTCAGGGGGCGCCCTGTGACTGCTCCACCAGGGGACTCAGGGAGCGATCTGTGACTGCTCCACCAGGGGACTCAGGGGGCGATCTGTGACTGCTCCACCAGGTAACTCAGGGGGGCGATCTGTGACTGCTCCACCAGGTAACTCAGGGGGCGCCCTGTGACTGCTCCACCAGGGAACTCAGGGGGCGCCCTGTGACTGCTCCACCAGGTAACTCAGGGGGTGACATGTGACTGCTCCACCAGGGGACTCAGCAGGCGATCTGTGACTGCTCCACCAGGGGACTCAGGGGGCGATCTATGACTGCTCCGTCACGTAACTCAGGGGGATACCCACCAACTGCTCCATCAGGGGACTCAGGGGGCCCCCTATGACTGCTCCACCAGGGGAATCAGGGGGGCGCCCTGTGACTGCTCCACCAGGGAACTCAGGGGGACACCATCAACTGCTCCATAAGGGGACTCGGGGTGTGCCCTATGACTGCTCCACCAGGGGAATCAGGGGGGCGCCCTGTGACTGCTCCACCAGGGGACTTAGGGGGACACCCACCAACTGCTCCACTAGGGGACTCGGGAGGGCACTATGTGACTGTACCATCAGGGTACTCAGGGGGAGACCCACCAACTGCTCCACCAGGGGACTCAGGAGGGCACCCTCTGACTGCTCAACCAGGGGACTTGGGGGGCGCCCTGTGACTGCTCCACCAGGGACAAGGGACTTAGGGGATGCCTTGTGACTGCTCCACCAGGGGACTCAGGGGGACACCCACCAACTGCTCCACCAGGGGACTCGGAGGGTGCCCTGTGACTGCTCCACCAGGGACAGGGGACTCAGGGGGCGCCTTGTGACTGCTTCACCAGGGGACTCAGGGGCACCCTGTGACTGCTCCACCATGGGACTGTGGGGGACACGCACCAACTGCTCCACCAGGGGACTCGGGGATACCCACCAACTGCTCCACCAGGGGACTCGGGAGGGCGCCCTCTGACTGCTCCACCAGGGGACTCAAGGGGATACCCACCAACTGCTCCACCAGGGAACTCGGGGGGCGCCCTGTGACTGCTCCACCAAGGGACTCGGGGGACGCCCTGTGACTGCTCCACCAGGGGACTCCTGCAACACCCACCAACTACTCCACCAGGGGACTCGAGAGGGCGCCCTGTGACTGCTCCACCAGAGGACTCAGGGGGCACTCTGTGACTGCTCCACCAGAGGACTCAGAGGGCGCCCGCCACCTGCTCCACCTGGGGACTCAGGGGGTGCCCTGTGACTGCTCCACCAGAGGACTCAGAGGGCGCCCGCCACCTGCTCCACCTGGGGACTCGGGGTATGCCCTGTGACTGCTCCACCAGGGAACTCAGGGGGACACCCACCAACCGCTCCACTAGGGGACTCGGGAGGGGCACCATGTGACTGTACCATCAGGGTACTCAGGGGGAGACCCACCAACTGCTCCACCAGGGGACTCAGGAGGGCACCCTCTGACTGCTCAACCAGGGGACTTGGGGGGCGCCCTGTGACTGCTCCACCAGGGACAAGGGACTTAGGGGATGCCTTGTGACTGCTCCACCAGGGGTCTCAGGGGCGCCCTCTGACTGCTCCACCAGGGGACTCAGGGGGACACCCACCAACTGCTCCACCAGGGGACTCGGAGAGTGCCCTGTGACTGCTCCACCAGGGACAGGGGACTCAGGGGGCGCCTTGTGACTGCTTCACCAGGGGACTCAGGGGCGCCCTGTGACTGCTCCACCATGGGACTGAGGGGGACACGCACCAACTGCTCCACCAGGGGACTCAGGGGGATACCCACCAACTGCTCCACCAGGGGACTCGGGAGGGCGCCCTCTGACTGCTCCACCAGGGGACTCAAGGGGATACCCACCAACTGCTCCACCAGGGGGCGCCCTGTAACTGCTCCACCAGGGGACTCAGGGGGACACCCACCAACTGCTCCATCAGGGGACTAAGGGGGCCCCCTGTGACTGCTCCACCAGGGGACTCAGGTGGTGCCCTATGACTGCTTCACCAGGGGAATCAGGGGGGTGCCCTGTGACTGATCCACCAGGGGACCCAGGTGGTGCTCTATGACTGCTCCACCAGGGGAATCAGGGGGGCGCCCTGTGACTGCTCCACCAGGGAACTCAGGGGGACACCCATCAACTGCTCCATCAGGGGACTCGGAGGATGCCCTGTGACTGCTCCACCAGAGGACTCAGGGGGCACTCTGTGACTGCTCCACCAGAGGACTCAGAGGGCGCCCACCACCTGCTCCACCTGGGGACTCAGAGGGCGCCCTGTGACTGCTCCACCAGGGAACTCAGGGGGACACCCGCCAACTGCTCCACCAGGGGACTCCGGAAGGCGCCCTGTGGCTGCTCCACCAAGGGACTTGGTGGGGTGGATGTCCTTTAACTGCTCCAGCAGGGGACTCAAGAGGGCGCCCTGTGACTGCTCCACCAGGGAACTTGGGGGGATCCTTTAACTGCTACATGAGGGGACTCAGGGGGTGCCCTGTGACTGCTCCACCAGGAGACTCGGGGACACCCAACAACTGCCCCACCAGGGGACTCGGGAACGCCCACCAACTGCTCCACCAGGGGACTCAGGGACGCCCACCAACTGCTCCAACAGGGGACTCTGGGAGCACTCTACAACTGCTCCACCAGGGGACTCGGGGGGTCTGTGACTGCTCCACCAGGGAACTCCGGGGACACCCACCAACTACTGCACCAGGGGACTTGGGGGCACCCTGTGACTGCTTCACCAGGGGACTTGGGGGGTGCCCTGTGACTGCTCCACCAGGGGACTTCGGGGGCGCCCTGTGACTGCTCCAACAGGGGACTTCGGGGATACCCACCAACTAGTCCACCAGGGGACTCGGGAGGGTGCAATGTGACTGCTCCACCAGGGGACTCAGGGAGCGCCCTCCAACTGCTCCACCAGGGAACTAGGAGGACAACCTGTGACTGCTGCACTAGAGAACTCGGGGGGCGCTCTGTGACTGCTCCATCGGGGACTCGAAGGAGCACCCTTCAACTGCTCCACCAGGGGACTGAGGGGGTGCCCTGTGACTGCTCGGGGGATTCCCTCCAACTACTCCACCAGGGGACTCGGGGGGCGCTCTACGACTGCTCCACCAGGGGGCAACCTGTGACTGCTCCTCCAGGGAACTTGGGGAGCACCTTACAACTGCTTCACCAAGGGAAGGAGACTTGGGAGATATGAGAAGTAGGGGGCGACACCTTGTGACTGCTCCACTAAGGGACTCGGCGGCCACCCTGTGACTGCGGCACCAGGGGACTCGGAGAATGTTCTCCAGCTGCTCCACCAGGGGACTTGGTTGACGCCCTGTGACTGCTCCACCAGGGGACTAGGGGGAACCCTTAGAGATGTGACCACCTCCTTTTTTGTGCTTTCATCTTCCAGGTTCTTCAGCACATGGAGGATATCAAGGTGCGAGAGATGCAGATCTTCGATTATAAGAAAAAGATCGCTGAAGCCGAAACCAAACTGAAACAGCAGCAGAATTTATATGAAGCCGTGAGATCAGACCGGAACCTGTACAGCAAGAACCTCATAGAAGCTCAGGTGTGCCGCTGCTTCACAGGAGGACGGGTCATGTGCATCGCTGCATCACAGGAAGGGGGGTCAGATGTGCTGCCATATCACAGGAGGGCGGTCAGCTGTGCCGCCATATCACATGAGGGGGGTCAGGTGTGCTGCATCACAGGAGGGAGGGTCAGGTGTGCCGCATCACAGGTGGGAAGGGTCAAGTGTGCTGCCGTATCATAGTGGGGGGTCAGGGGTGCCACCGCTTCAGGGGAAGGGGGTCACATGTGCCAGTGCATCACAGGAGGGAGGGTCAGGTGTGCCGCATCTCAGGAGGGAAGGGTCAGGTGTGCTGCTGTATCATAGGAAGGGGGGGTCAGGTGTGCCACATCACAGGAGGGGGGCCAGATGTGCCGCATCATAGGAAGGAGAATCAGGTGTGCCGCCATATCACAGGAGGGGTAGTGTGCTGCTACATCGCAGGAAGGAGGGTCAAGTGTGCCGCAGCTTCAGTGGAGGGGGGTCAGGTATGCCACCGTATCACAGGAGGTGGGGGTCAGGTTTGCTGCCTCATCACAGGAAGATGGGTCAGGTGTGCTGCTGCTTCAGAGGAGGGGGGGTCAGGTGTGCCGCTGCATCACAGGAAGGAGGGGTCCGGTGTGCCGCTGCATCACAGGAAGGGGGGTCAGGTGCACCGCATCACAGGAGGGGGTCAGATGTGCAGCCATATTACAGAAGAGGGAGTCAGGTGTACCGCCATATCACAGGAGGGGGGTCAGGTGTGCTGCTGCACCACAGGAAGGAGAGTCATGTGTGCCGCCGCTTCAGAGAAGGGGGGGTCAGGTGTGCCCCTGCATCACAGGAGGGAGGATCAGGTGTGCCGCAGAATCGCAAGAAGGTTGGTCAGGTGTGCCGCATCACAGGAGGGAGGGTCAGGTGCACCACTGCATCACAGGAGGGGGATCAGGGGTCCCGCCGCATCACAAGAGGGGGATCAGGTGTGCCGCCGCATCACAGGAGGGTTCCACCGCCACAATGAAGGTGGTCTTGTGTGCTACCGCTTCAGAGGAGGAGAGTCAGAAGCCAGCATTGCCCCTTCATTCCTACGATTGGTGAAGGTTCCTGAGATCAGACCCCACTGATCATAATATGATGGGGTAATCTCGTAAATTTCTCTATCAGATCAGAATATCTCTCGCAGGGTTCATGTATCTATCTGGCGATTATGCATTTTCTAAAACCCTGTTATTACACAAATTAACCCCTCGTGGCCGGTGCTTCGCGTTATTGCCACCATTCACGGCAGGCCGCACCGACTAGGAGCCAGTCGTAAAATTCAGCACAACCATTGCAATATGTTCATATAAGGAGAAGCGAACGGGGCACTAGACGTTACCACAGTCAGGTCCTGGACAGTCTTCCAGTATTGGCGTACTCTCAGGTGGCGGTGCACAGCCAAAGCACCAGCATTTCAACAGCAATAAACAGAAAGGGCGGCACTCACCGGAGTAGACGGGATAATTCTTTATTCCAGAAGTTCATGGAAAGACAGGGTGCAGGGAGGGGGCACGAAGGCCATTGGACGGACTACGACGCCGTTTCGCGACTTATATCGCTTCTACGGGTCCGATCGGATCGGACCCGTAGAAGCGATATAAGTCGCGAAACGGCGTCGTAGTCCGTCCAATGGCCCTTCGTGCCCCCTCCCTGCACCCTGTCTTTCCATGAACTTCTGGAATAAAGAATTATCCCGTCTACTCCGGTGAGTGCCGCCCTTTCTGTTTATTGCTATTGCAATATGTTCAACCTGTTCCCAAATCTGATAAACGAGCAGTAAATAAACCTCGCTCCCGTTCATCAATTTCTCTCTTGTTAAAATGAAACCACAAATTGTTCCTATTTTTTCTTTCCCAGACGTTGGATCCTGCATTAAATCTGTGTCTTGTGAGTCACAAATCCTCGATCACATGTGATGATTACTAACCACGAGATCTTCTTCTTCACAGGATGAAATAACCGAGATGAAGAGAAAACTGAAGATCATGAACCACCAGGTCGACCAACTGAAGGAGGAGATCACCTCCAAGGAATCCGCTCTGGTCAAGGTCCATCTGGATCAGCAGCGTCTGGAGAAGGAGAAGGAGGCGCTGAAGGTCGGTCTGCCATCTCTAAAGATTAATGGACTTTTCTTGTCTTTGATACAATGCTTCATTGTGTGTCGGCTCCCGGACACTCGTCTCTTCCACTGCTGGAGCCACACGGACAATCCGGCCCAATACTGAACTCTACAGACATATAGAACAGTCTGGATGTCAGCAGTTCTATGGCAAGAAGACTGTCTGCCAACTATAGCTGATGTCGACCTCTATAGCTGACCTATGACCTCTATAGCTGACCTATGATCACTATAGCTGACCTATGACCTCTATAGCTGACTAATGACTTCTATAGCTGACTAATGACTTCTATATCTGACATATGACCTCTATAGCTGGGGTATGACCTCTATACCTTACGTATGACCTCTATAGCTCACGTATAACCTCTATATCTGAAGTATGACCTCTATAGCTCACGTATGACCTTTATGGCTAACGTACGACTTCTATAGCTGACATATCACCTCTATATCTGATGTATGACCTCTATAGCTGACATATGACTTCTATATCTGACATATGACAACTATAAGAGAGGGGAGGGGAAGCGCACAATAGTGTAGTCTTTAGGGGTTGTGATAAGCCACAACCCGCTATGAGAGCCTGGTCGCTGCAGATCCCGTGGACAGGGAGGATTGCACAGATTAGTAGAAATCGGGATTTAGTCTGCGCTGACCCAGGAGGCAGAAGGATTTTCAATCTTTTATTCACCACCACACCATAGAACAACGAACATGGCAACGCGTTTTGTAGCCAGTGGGCCACTTCATCAGGGCTTTGGACAACTATGGCTGACGAATAACCTCTATGGCTGACATATGACCTCTATATCTGATGTATGACCTCCATAGCTGACGTATAACCTCTATAGCTGACGTATAACCTCTATATCTGATGTATGACCTCCATAGCTCACATATGACCTCCATAGCTCACGTATGACCTTTATGGCTTTCATAGACTGTGAGCCCTCGCGGGCAGGATCTTCTCCCATAGTGTATCTGTACGTTAGAATTGTCCACAGCCATTGTTACTTGTATTGTTACTATGTTATTTGTCCTAGTCTGCCCTCTTAATATGTAAAGCGCCATGGAATATTATGGCGTTATGTAAATAAATAATAATATGGCTGACGTACAACCTCTATAGCTGACATATGACCTCTATATCTGACATATGACCTCAATATGACCTCTATAGCTGACGTATGACCTCTATGGCTGACGTATGAACTCTATGGGTGACATATGACCTCTATGGGTGACGTATGAACTCTATGGGTGACGTATGACCTCTATAGCTGACGTATGACCTCTATGGCTGACGTATGAACTCTATGGCTGACGTATGAACTCTATGGGTGACATATGACCTCTATGGCTGACGTATGAACTCTATGGGTGACGTATGACCTCTATAGCTCACCTATTACACCTGCAGACCTGTAGATCTTACACATCGGCCCCATCCATCCCTTCAGTCTCAGATGAACCCTCCCCCCGTAGCTGACGCTATACCATCACCTTTTAGTATGGATCACACTATTAAACCTGAATATAAAGAAGAAGTAGAAGCTATAGATATCCTGGAAAGCTGTGCAGAGAAGTGATCAGAAGCCCCTGGACCCAGATCTGTCCCCGGACCCCACATTTCACATGTATTGCTATCAGGGCTGACTGTAATGTGGTGGAGGGTCTCTGACCCCTGGTCTATTTACTCCCTGCGGACCCCACCACCCTGCTTTCTGCTGTTTATTGCACCAGTGACAGATTAGTGATTGATCAGCCGAGTCAGGGCATGATTGATGCTTTGAAGCCGATCTCCCCTCCATTTGTCAGGCCTGTCACTGTCGCTGAGTATCTACAGCAGCCCCCCTCTGGTGTACAAGGCGCTGTCAGTCCAGGGAGCTGCTACTATCAGCCCAGGGAGCGGCCCCCCGTCAACCGAGGAACCGTCTACCATCAGCCCAGGGAGTGGCCCCCCGTCAGCCTAGGGAGCGTCTACCATCAGCCCAGGGAGTGGCCCCCGTCAGCCCAGGGAGCGTCTACCATTAGCCCAGGGAGCGTCCTCCTTCATTCTAGGGAGCGTCCGCTGTCGATAGCGTCCGCCTTCATTCCAGGGAGCGTCCGCTATCGTGAGCGTCCGCCATTGGGAGCGTCAGCCGTCAGCCCAGGGAGCGTCCGCTATCGTTCTAAGGAGCGTCTGCCATCGGGAGCGTCCGCCTTCATTCTAGGGAGCATCTGCCGTTGGTAGCGTCCGCCTTCATTCCAGGGAGTGTCTGCCTTCAGCCCAAGGAGCGTTCGTTGTCAGTAGCGTCCGCCTTCAGCCCAGAAAGCATCCACTGTCGGTCCACAGAGTACACTAATGTATTACAACAAAAATCCACCAAAATATTGGAAGTGTTACCCTATTTCAGCCACACCCTCTTGCAATTAAGCCACTCCCAGTTGTCAAGTAAGTTGGAAAATGCACTTGTCCCCAAATTTTTGTTGCAAACTGAGCCAGAATCGCACATCATTATTTGTCCTTTCGATCCTCACTGTGTAACTGATCATTATTGTCCTTTCGATCCTCACTGTATAACTGATCATTATTCTCCTTTCGATCCCTCACTGTATAACTGATCATTATTCTCCTTTCGATCCTCACTGTGTAACTGATCATTATTTGTCTTTCGATCCTCACTGTATAACTGATCATTATTTGTCCTTTCGATCCCTCACTGTATAACTGATCATTATTCTCCTTTCGATCCCTCACTGTATAACTGATCATTATTCTCCTTTCGATCCCTCACTGTGTAATGATCTTTATTTGTCTTTCGATCCCTCACTGTGTAGCTGATCATTATTTGTCCTTTCTATCCTTACTGTGTAACTGATCATTATTTGTCCTTTCGATCCCTGTGTAACTGATCATTATTTGTCCTTTCGATCCCTCACTGTGTAACTGATCATTATTTGTCCTTTCGATCCTCACTGTGTAACTGATCATTATTTGTCCTTTCTATCCCTCACTGTGTAACTGATCATTATTTGTCCTTTCGATCCCTCACTGTGTAACTGATCACTATTTGTCCTTCTATCCCTCACTGTGTAACTGATCATTATTCTCCTTTCGATCCTCACTGTGTAACTGATCATTATTTCTCCTTTCTATCTCAGGCCGAGCTGCAGAAGATGAAGCAGCAGAGCGTCGAAGACAAAGGTTCATAGAAAACCAAGAGGCCGAAGAACGTAAACTACTGAAGATCATCAGTGACGCGGACGCCGAGCGGCTCCGACAGAGGAAAGAACTGGACCAGGTATGGTCATCAGTCCTTACACAGTCACACATGTCATAGAGGCCATCAGGGTCGTCTGCAGAAGTTTCCACACATTTCTCTGCTCCGGATTGTCTTGTAGTAAATCAGCTTTTTCTGTACTAGTGAATGGGACTTTTAAGACTAAGTTCACACATCCAGTAATTGTCTGTGAGATCGGGTCCAGCACAATCCGTTCTGCAAACCAACTTTTTTGTCCTTTTGAGAACACTGCTTTTGCGGGATCAGTTTTTTTTTAACATTGGAGCAGGGGCGGACTGGCCCATGTGACAGGGAGGCATTTGCCCCCAAGCCAGTGGTATTGCGGCTTCAGAGCTGCACTCACTATTCTGCTGGTGCAGTCACTGTGTACATACATTGCATTACTGATCCTGAGTTACCTCCTGTATTATACTCCAGAGCTGCACTCACTATTCTGCTGGTGCAGTCACTGTGTACATGCATTACATTACTGATCCTGAGTTACCTCCTGTATTACACTCCAGAGCTGCACTCACTATTCTGCTGGTGCAGTCACTGTGTACATACATTACATTACTGATCCTGAATTACCTCCTGTATTATACTCAGAGCTGCACTCACTATTCTGCTGGTGCAGTCACTGTGTACATACATTACATTACTGTCCTGAGTTACTCCTGTATTATACTCCAGAGCTGCACTCACTATTCTGCTGGTGCAGTCACTGGTGTACATACATTACATTACTGATCCTGTATTGATTCTTATTGCATCTTCGTTGTGTGCAGGTGATTAGTGAGAGGGACATGTTGGGCACTCAGCTGGTGCGGAGGAATGATGAATTGGCTTTACTGTACGAGAGATCAAAATCCAGCAATCCATCCTGAACAAAGGGGAGAGTCAATACAAACAGAGGGTGGAGGACGTCCGACTGCTGAAACTGGAGATCAAGAAACTCCGGAGGGAAAAAGGAATATTGTCTAAAACCGTGTCCAATGTGGAAGATCTCAGGTACTAACTCCACCTAACTGTCCTGTCACTCATCATCTGTATAGAAGCTGATATATAAGTACTATAATACTGCTTCTATGTACAAGAATATAACTACTATAATACTGCTCCTATGTACAGGAATAACTACTATAATACTGCCCCTATATACAAGAATATAACTACTATAATACTGCTCCTATGTACAAGAATATAACTACTATAATACTGCCCTATGTACAAGAATATAACTACTATAATACTGCCCCTATGTACAAGAATATAACTACTATAATACTGCTCCTATATACAAGAATATAACTACTATAATACTGCTCCTATATACAAGAATATAACTACTATAATACTGCCCCTATATACAAGAATATAACTACTATAATACTGCTCCTATATACAAGAATATAACTACTATAATACTGCCCTATGTACAAGAATATAACGACTATAATACTGCCCTATATACAAGAATATACTACTATAATACTGCTCCTATGTACAAGAATATAACTACTATAATACTGCCCCTATGTACAAGAATATAACTACTATAATACTGCCCCTATGTACAAGAATATTACTACTATAATACTGCTCCTATGTACAAGAATATAACTACTATAATACTGCCCTATGTACAAGAATATAACTACTATAATACTGCCCCTATGTACAAGAATATAACTACTATAATACTGCTCCTATATACAAGAATATAACTACTATAATACTGCTCCTATATACAAGAATGTAACTACTATAATACTGCTCCTATGTACAAGATATATAACTACTATAATACTGCTCCTATGTACAAGAATATAACTACTATAATACTGCCCCTATGTACAAGAATATAACTACTATAATACTGCTCCTATATACAAGAATATAACTACTATAATACTGCTCCTATATACAAGAATGTAACTACTATAATACTGCCCTATGTACAAGAATATAACTACTATAATACTGCCCCTATATACAAGAATAACTACTATAATACTGCCCTATATACAAGAATATAATACTATAATACTGCCCCTATGTACCAGAATATAACTACTATAATATGCTCCTATATACAAGAATATATCTACTATAATACTGCTCCTATATACAAGAATATAACTACTATAATACTGCTCCTATATACAAGAATATTACTACTATAATACTGCCCCTATATACAGGAATATAACTACTATAATACTGCCCCTATGTACAAGAATATAATACTATAATACTGCCCCTATATACAAGAATATAACTACTATAATACTGCCCCTATATACAAGAATATAACTACTATAATACTGCTCCTATATACAAGAATATATCTACTATAATACTGCTCCTATATACAAGAATATAACTACTATAATACTGCCCCTATATACAAGAATATAACTACTATAATACTGCCCCTATGTGCAGGTATATAATTGTTATAATACTATAATACTTTGCTGTGATGTATGTAATGTAGGATTTAGTGTTGCGGTTATATGACCTTGATCAGAGGTGGCGGTATTATTCTATTCCTCGTTATATTTGGGGCTTGTGATGAATGGTTGGAGATTCACATTCTGTGGGAAGTTTGAGAAGTGTCAGAGGTAACTTGTCCTAAATAATTCATCCGGATATCGCAGCGTTTGCACAGTGAACCTTTCTGCAGCCGGATAATTGGCTTCTCCCCCTCCCGCCATATTATAATTGTCAGGCCGGGGCGGCCTCACCCGCAGGACCTTGTTCAGGATGATTTACTGGCAGCTTTTTGCAGCCATAAATGCAGCATTATTTGTGCGCGTTGGAGATTCGCATACCGCCCTCCGCCCTTCCGCATCAAGTAGTGTAAGGCGATGTGCCCACGGTGCAGATTTGGTTCCAGAAATTTCTGCATCATATCTGCATCTCCTGGCAGGAAAAACGCTGCGGCAAATACGCGCTTTTATTGCTGCAATTTGATGCGATTTTTCATGTATTTTTTGCCTGCTTCAGTGTTAATGAAGTTTGGTGATGGGTGAACCCGCAGATGTTCAGGTTCTCTGGACCTGGGGATTAAGCAGGTAAATCATAGTTACTGATCACCTCATGCCTGTAACATTACTTCTAGGACCGCTCATTAAATCTCATGCATATTCAATGCTTCCCCCGCCCACCCTCTGTGCTGGCGTCTGTGATTGGTTGCCATACACATTAGCGTACGGCTAAGCAAAATGGCGTCATATTAGTGTAAAAATAAATAAATAATTTAAAAAGGACGTATTTTTGGTATTTGTTTTTAGTATTTTTGATCCCCAGTACAGATAAAGCACTCGGCTTGAGGCTGAAGCCCCCAACTGTCTGCTTTATCCTGGCTGGGTATCAAAACCGGGGGAAACCCCATGCCATTTTTTTAAAAAAATATTTAAATAAATATTTAAAAACAAAACAAAAATGGCCTGGGGTCCTCCCAGTTTTGATACCCAGCCAGGATAAAGCAGACAGTTGGCGGCTTGTATTCTCAGCCTGGGGAACCGCATTCTTATTTCCCCCCCCATGCTAAATATAACATCCTGTAGTCACCACAGGACTTGGCATATCTATGAGATGTGCAAATCCTGGCTCTTCCTGATGCATTGGTGCAATTGAAATCGTGGTAATATAAGGGGTTGATGACAGCTGTGATTTGTCAGAAATGACCGCTGTCTTCAAGCCCTAGGCTACTGATGGGTGTGGGTCTATGAGATACTTCCATTACTAACCTGTAAGTGAAAAGAAATAAACACAAGCACCGAAAAAAATCCTTTTTTTTAAATAAAAAACACACATCCTCTATCACCCCTTTATTAACCCGACCAAAAACACTGAAGGTCCAAAGTTGCCTAACATACAACATCCCTTGATGATCCCAGCTCTGCTTCATCCCAGACTCTGCAGTGATGGACAACGTGTCCGCTCACTGCAGCTTCTGAGAGCACACTGACAGCAGAAGCTTGCTTCCATCGATGAACTCAGTTGAACCCACTGACGGATTGTGGGACATGGCAGCACTGCCGTTCAGCAATCCGGCAGCAGGTTCAACTGAGTTCAAAGCAGCAGTTTCCCATGGTGTGAACTCAGTTGAACCCTCTGCCGGATTGCTGTGCCGCCATGTCCTGCAATCCATTCATTCGGCACCGGGGTCAACTGAGTTCTCTGACAGCCTTTGTCTGTAAGAAACGGTTACACCACTCAGGTCACCGCCGAGTGCTTCTGCGCGGTTGTTGGTGAACTCACTTGACACTAGTACTGGATTAACAGAAAACTGTGCCGCAATATCTATCAATCTGCAGCGGGTGCAACTGAGTTCACTGATGGCAGCAGAGAAACCTCCGGTGATGTCACCACTTCCCACAGGGCTCCTCACGGCTGTCAGTGTAGTCTCATAAGCTGTTTTTTTCAATTACTGCAGCATCTGAGATGTAGCAGAGCTGTGATCGTCAAGGGACGTTGTAAGTTGGAGTTCTTCAGACCTAGGGTGTTTTTGGGGTTAATAAAGGGGTGATAGAGAATGTGTGGTTTTTTTATTTCAAATAAAGGATTTTTCTGTGTTTTGTGTTGATTTATTTTGACTAACAGGTTAGTAATGGGGAGGGATTCTTCTCAACCCATCCGCATTACTTATCTATGGCTTGATGGCAACTTTGACTTTTGAAAAATCACAGCTGTCATTAACCCCTTATATTTCCCCGATTACCTGCACACCACGGCAGTTGAGAAGAGCCAGGCAAAGTTCCAGGATTTGGTGCATCTAATGAATGTAGGTTGCAGGCTCAATAATCATGAGGCTCCCCAGGCTTAGAATACCAGCCCCCAACTGTCTGCTTTATCTTGGCTGGGTATCAAAATTGGGGAGACCCACTCCATTTTTTAAAATTGTTTATTTAAATAATTAAAATAAAAAAGGCGTGGAGGTCCCCCGTTTCTTGATACCCAGCCAAGATAAAGTGGATAGCTGGGGGCTGCAGCCTCTAACTGTGTGCTTTATCTGTGCTGGGGATCCCACGATGTTTTTTTTAATGATTTACTTATTTTTACACTAATATGTGTTTGGCTAACCACTAATGTGAATGGTAACCAATCATAGAGGGTGGGAGGGGGGGGATGCAGTGAATATACATTAAGCTTAATGAGTGGACCCAGATATAGTGTTACAAGTATGATTTAACTGCTTAATCCCCATTTTCGTTTTGCAGTCCCCTGGGGTCCAAATAGACTTATATAGGGTTGGGTCAAGTCCGGTCCCAAAACAGACTTTTTTTATGTCTGTCCTGATCCGGCAAACCTGAGAATCTGCAGATACGCCCATCTCTAGACTTCATAACAAAAAAAGCATGAATAAACGCATCAAATCGCGGCAAACATTTTTGCATCTTGAGCACAGAGCCTAAAGCTGTGCCATAAAGGACATGACTTAAAGGGCACCTGTCTTATTATTTACTAGCTGTAGAGCCCAACATTGCCCGTGCATAGTCACTAACCGTTCTTAGTTATAATAAAATACAATGATTATTTTGCACATAAACGTCTGCCTCTAGCTCCTCCCCTCTATAGAATCTTGTCTGGTTCTGCCTCAAGCTCCTCCCCTCCTTAGAATGTTGTCTGGTTCTGCCTCTAGCTCCTCCCCTCCATAGAATGTTGTCTGGTTCTGCCTCTAGCTCTTCCTCCTCCATAGAATGTTGTCTGGTTCTGTCTCTAGCTCCTCCCCTCCATAGGATGTTGTCTGGTTCTGTCTCTAGCTCCTCCCCCTCCATAAAATATTGTCTGGTTCTGTCTCTAGCTCCTCCCCTCCATAGAATATTGTCTGGTTCTGTCTCTAGCTCCTCCCCTCCATAGAATGTTGTCTGGTTCTGTCTCTAGCTCCTCCCCCTCCATAGAATGTTGTCTGGTTCTGTCTCTAGCTCCTCTCCCTCAATAGACTATTGTCTGGTTCTGTCTCTAGCTCCTCCCCTCCATAGAATGTTGTCTGGTTCTGCCTCTAGCTCCTCCCCCTCCATAGAATATTGTCTGGTTCTGTCTCTAGCTCCTCCCCCTCCATAGAATGTTGTCTGGTTCTGTCTCTAGCTCCTCTCCCTCAATAGAATATTGTCTGGTTCTGTCTCTAGCTCCTCCCCCTCCATATAATGTTGTCTGGTTCTGCCTCTAGCTCCTCCCCTCCATAGAATGTTGTCTGGTTCTGCCTCTAGCTCCTCCCTCTCCATAGAATGTTGTCTGGTTATGTCTCTAGCTCCTCCCCCTCCATAGAATATTGTCTGGTTCTGTCTCTAGCTCCTCCCCTTCATAGAATGTTGTCTAGTTCTGTCTCTAGCTCCTCCTCCTCTATAGAATGTTGTCTGGTTCTGCCTCTAGATCCTCCCCCTCCATACAATGTTGTCTTGTTCTGCACATAGCTCCTCCTCCTCCACAGAATGTTGTCTGGTTCTGTCTCTAGCTCCTCCCCTCAATAGAATGTTGTTTGGTTCTGCCTCCAGCTCCTCCCCCTATATAGAATGTTGTCTGGTTCTGTCTCTAGTTCCTCTCCCTCAATAGAATGTTGTCTGGTTCTCCCTCCAGCTCCTCCCCTTATATAGAATGTTGTCTGGTTCTGTCTCTAGCTCCTCCCCCTCCATAGAATATTATCTGGTTCTGTCTCTAGCTCCTCCTCCTCTATAGAATGTTGTATGTTTCTGCCTCTAGCTCCTCCCCTCCACAGATTGTTGTCTGGTTCTGCCTCTAGCTCCTCCTCCTCTATAGAATGTTATCTGTTTCTGCCTCTAGCTCCTCTCCTCCATAGATTGTTTTCTGGTTCTGCCTCTAGCTCCTCCCCCTCCATAGAATGTTGTCTGGATCTTTCTCTAGCTCCTCCCCCTCCATAGAATGTTGTCTCGTTCTGCCTCTAGCTCCTCCTCCTCCATATAATGTCTGGTTCTACCTCTAGATCCTCCCCCCATACAATGTTGTCTTGTTCTGCACATAGCTCCTCCCCTCCATAGAATGTTGTCTGGTTCTGTGAGGACGTGGGTGTGGCTAACTGGAGGGACGGGGCTTTGTAGAGCTCAGCATTGCCCGGGCATAACCACGATAGAATGTTAGCCTATAACATTCTGAGTTATGTCACTGTATTTGCACGGTATTTGCATCTACTTTGTGGATTTGCATTTAATTCATTTGTGACATACACACATACATTCACACATACATATACTCAGCTTTATACTGTATATTAGATATGGAAGGATATGAGGCTGCATTCAGCTATATGGAGGGTTGTAAGGCTGCATTTTGCCATATAGAGGACTATAAGTTTGCATTATACTATAAAGATAGCCACACCCTTTAGGGGGCATGGCTGTGTGGAGTGGGTGTGGCTATGCCAAGTCAGTGTAGCTATGTGGATTGGGTGGGGCTATGTGGACTGGGCGGGGATAGGCAGATAAGAGAGGTGGGCTATGAAGTGGGTGTGGCTAACAGGAGTGGGCAGGCCTAATGTTATATAAACACACATATACATACATACACTCAGCTATATATAGATTGTGTTATGATCTATCTCTCACATAAGGTGGCAGCAGTGTGTCACATTCCTATTGGCTGGCTAACTGAGGAAGGTAAATTATTTAAACTGTATTTTAATAACTGACTCCTCCCCCATACCGCCTTCCGTTACTTCATGTCTTCTGATTGGTGGTTGTGTCCAGGCGGGAGGTGTATCACATGCAGAAGGAGCTGCTGAGGGAGCGGACGCGGTGCCGAGCGCTGGAGGAGGAGCTGGAGAACCCCATGAATGTGCATAGATGGCGGAAACTGGAGGTAACAGCGCGAATTATACAGGCGACTTCACCCCAAGATGACAAAAGGGTGGAATGAAGGGAGTGTTTCATTATTATGGGGGATCTGTGGGTGACGCTCTGTTATGGGGATCTGTGGATGACGCTCTGTTATGGGGGATCTGGGGATGACGCTCTGTTATGGGGGATCTGTGGATGACGCTCTGTTATGGGGGATCTGTGGGTGACGCTCTGTTGTGGGGGATCTGTGGGTGACGCTCTGTTATGGGGATCTGTGGATGACGCTCTGTTATGGGGGATCTGTGGGTGACGCTCTGTTATGGGGATCTGTGGATGACGCTCTGTTATGGGGGATCTGTGGGTGACGCTCTGTTATGGGGGATCTGTGGATGATGCTCTGTTATGGAGGATCTGTGGATGATGCTCTGTTATGGGGGATCTGTGGATGACGCTCTGTTATGGGGGATCTGGGGATGACGCTCTGTTATGGGGGATCTGTGGATGACGCTCTGTTATGGGGGATCTGTGGGTGACGCTCTGTTGTGGGGGATCTGTGGGTGACGCTCTGTTATGGGGATCTGTGGATGACACTCTGTTATGGGGGATCTGTGGGTGACGCTCTGTTATGGGGGATCTGTGGATGACGCTCTGTTATGGAGGATCTGTGGGTGACGCTCTGTTATGGGGGATCTGTGGGTGACGATCTGTTATGGGGGATCTGTGGATGACGCTCTGTTATGGAGGATCTGTGGATGACGCTCTGTTATGGGGGATCTGTGGATGATGCTCTGTTATGGGGGATCTGTGGGTGACGCTCTGTTATGGGGGATCTGTGGGTGACGCTCTGTTATGGGGGATCTGTGGATGACGCTCTGTTATGGGGGATCTGTGGATGACGCTCTGTTATAGGGGATCTGTGGATGACGCTCTGTTATGGGGGATCTGTGTGTGACGCTCTGTTATGGAGGATCTGTGGATGACGCTCTGTTATGGGGGATCTGTGGATGACGCTCTGTTATGGAGGATCTGTGGGTGACGCTCTGTTATGGGGGATCTGTGGGTGACGCTCTGTTATGGGGGATCTGTGGATGACGCTCTGTTATGGGGGATCTGTGGATGACGCTCTGTTATAGGGGATCTGTGGATGACGCTCTGTTATGGAGGATCTGTGGATGACGCTCTGTTATGGTGGATCTGTGGATGACGCTCTGTTATGGTGGATCTGTGGATGACGCTCTTATGGGGGATCTGTGGATGACGCTCTGTTATGGGGGATCTGTGGATGACGCTCTGTTATGGGGGATCTGTGGATGACGCTCTGTTATGGAGGATCTGTGGGTGACACTCTGTTATGGAGGATCTGTGGATGACGCTCTGTTATGGTGGATCTGTGGATGACGCTCTTATGGGGGATCTGTGGATGACGCTCTGTTATGGAGGATCTGTGGATGACGCTCTGTTATGGGGGATCTGTGGGTGACGCTCTGTTATGGGGGATCTGTGGGTGACGCTCTGTTATGGAGGATCTGTGGATGACGCTCTGTTATGGGGGATCTGTGGATGATGCTCTGTTATGGGGGATCTGTGGATGACGCTCTGTTATAGGGGATCTGTGGATGACGCTCTGTTATGGAGGATCTGTGGATGACGCTCTGTTATGGTGGATCTGTGGATGACGCTCTGTTATGGTGGATCTGTGGATGACGCTCTGTTATGGGGGATCTGTGGATGACGCTCTGTTATGGAGGATCTGTGGATGACGCTCTGTTATGGGGGATCTGTGGGTGACGCTCTGTTATGGGGGATCTGTGGGTGACGCTCTGTTATGGAGGATCTGTGGGATGACGCTCTGTTATGGGGGATCTGTGGATGATGCTCTGTTATGGGGGATCTGTGGATGACGCTCTGTTATGGGGGATCTGTGGATGACGCTCTGTTATGGGGGATCTGTGGATGATGCTCTGTTATGGGGGATCTGTGGATGATGCTCTGTTATGGGGATCTGTGGATTACGCTCTGTTATGGGGGATCTGTGGATGATGCTCTGTTATGGGGGATCTGGGGATGACGCTCTGTTATGGGTATCTGTGGATGATGCTCTGTTATGGGGGATCTGGGGATGACGCTTTGTTATGGGGGATCTGTGGATGACGCTCTGTTATGGAGGATCTGTGGATGATGCTCTGTTATGGGGGATCTGTGGATGATGCTCTGTTATGGGGGATCTGTGGATGACGCTCTGTTATGGGGGATCTGTGGATGATGCTCTGTTATGGGGGATCTGTGGATGACGCTCTGTTATGGGGGATCTGTGGATGATGCTCTGTTATGGGGGATCTGGGGATGACGCTCTGTTATGGGGGATCTGTGGATGATGCTCTGTTATGGGGGATCTGGGGATGACGCTTTGTTATGGGGCATCTCTGGATGACGCTCTGCTATGCAGTTATATAGACTTATTGCCTCTTTTCACCCTGTATATTTTCTTCTAGGCCAGTGACCCCAGCTCTTATGAGTTGATCCAGAAGATCCAGACTCTACAGAAACGTCTGATCACTAAGACGGAGGAGGTGGTGGAGAAAGAGCTGCTGCTGCAGGTGAGCGTCCGCAATGCTTTACCTCGCCATTATTCTCTATCAGGTGATCATTAGAGGACTGGGCACGTCTGCTGCATGTGAGCTCCGCCATGCTTTACCTCACCATTGTTCTATCATAAGAGGACTGGACTCATCGCTGCAGGTCGTCTGCCATGCTTTACCTCGCCATTGTTCTCTATCAGGTGATCATTAGAGGACTGGGCTCATCTGCTGCAGGTGATCTTCCCCATGCTTTACCTCGCCATTGTTCTCTATCAGGTGATCATTAGATGGACTGGGCTCATCTGCTGCAGGTGAGCTTCTGCCATGCTTTACCTCGCCATTGTTCTCTATCTGGTGATCATAAGAGGACTGGAGCTTAACTTCTGCAGGTGAGCGTCCGCCATGCTTTACCTCGCCATTGTTCTCTATCAGGTGATCATTAGAGGACTGGGCTCGTCTGCTGCAGGTGAGCATCCACCATTCTTTACTTCTCCATTGTTATCTATTAGCTGATCATTAGAGGACTGGGCTCGGATCTTGCTCCTGTCTGCTTTGCCGCCTGACTGTGATCCCGTCACATCTCCGCCCGCCTCAGCTGTAACACACAGACAGCCGCCTGTAGACGGCGGAGACGTCCGCACCACAAAGGAGCCGCAGAGATAATTGAGTCGCTGGAGTCTGTCATCTGCAGGGACTGGATGATCGGCCATTCATTATTTATAGGGAGTCTCTGCAGGGAAGAGAACAATGAAAAATAGAAGGGTTAAAGCTAAAATGAAAAGAAACGGGTTAAAAAAGAAGAGAATCAGGTCTGCAGCAGAAATCTGCGCTTGTTGGTAATTGCTGCTCTCATCATTACAGAGTCTCTTTGAAGTTTCCAAGTTTTCTGCTGTAGGACGTCATTCCTGGTGCAGCCTGTAGATGGCGCAGGAGATCAGCAGATGAGAGCAGCAGAGAGCAGGCAGATGGACAGGGAGCACCGCCACCAGTCTATGACAAATCCCGCCAGGCGGCAGCATAACCTGTCAGTCATGTGTGTGTTTTTCATATACTGGAAAGAGCAATGTCTCACAGCAGCACAGAGTATTTCGGAAATTAAGTGTCCTGCTCCAATGGGAAGTCATAGCTGAGAATTTCATGCTGGGAAAAGTGGCATCTCACAGCAGCACAGAATATTTCAGGAGTAAAGTGTGACCTATTGGTAAAAGCAGTGTCTCACAGCAGCACAGAGGATTTGAGTAGTAATATATGGTGATATTGTGGGAAGTCATAAACTGATAGTTGAATATCGACAAGAGCAAAGTCTCCCACCAGCACAGAGGATTTCAGGAGTGGGAAGGGGAGAGGAGAGGGGGGCAGCAGCCTGTGATGTCATGTAATGGTGATAACGAGGAACCGACTGTACGGAACAAGGACATAATTACAGACTGGAAAGAGCTGAGAAACAGCAGCACAGAGGATTTCAGAAGCTAGTAGTGCTGATCTGGAAGGAAGAACCAGATGTCGGGGAATTTAGACAAGCGGTTATTTTAAAAACATATATAATATAACTATAAAATGTAAGTTGTGCGGCCCCTGCGGAGTAGAATGTTCGTTATAGGTGATATGGATGTTGCTAGGTAACAGAATAACATGATACATTCTATAGAATGTTCATAATCTGTATAATATACAACGTAACGAGGGCTCGGCTGTGACATAACGACACAGAGGGATCTGATAAGATTATCCGGAAATATAATAATGTTACAGAACGCAGCAGTAAGTGATATAATGTATCCAGATCCCATATATAGTATATATAGAGAGGATACACTATGAGGGATCACACCTCACCCAGGAGATGATACAGTGCTTCTCTCTACAATCTGGAGCTCACACAATAAATGTGAGACATCGCCGCGGCGGGCCGGGCCGTCCGTCCACGCTTCACCTGCCTGCGTCCAGATGCGCCATTGTAATTCCTACAATAATAAGAAGCCGCCAGACCCGGCTGCAGGAGACAATAAAAAAAAGGCTTTTAATGAAAGGCCCAGAGCGACCTATTGAGTGGTTATCAGCGGAGCGTGCGCCGTAACAGCAGAGCGGGCAGAGATTTAGCTGGGAAATGAACACAGCGCGCTGAATGGTTGGCATAGGAGCAATTGCACGCTTTATTCCTCCCGCCTGTTTGTTTGACTGGCGCAGGTGGCAGAACGAGACGCCGCTCTGGGGCCCGCTCTGTAAACACCGGCCATTGTATTTTACTCTCCGTCTACCTACTTCAGCTCAGCAAGCTTCGTATTAAACAACTTGGCACAGGTCTGATGCCCTTTACAGAGTAAGACTCCCCGCGCCAACTCTCTCCAGCCTCCTCCTCCAAGACCGGGCTGGATGTGGCAGCGGGGAGCTATTCCGCCCATATTGCCCATTAGTATTAGGATTTTTTTCATGCCGTCCTTTGTCTCGCAGCGGGATTGTTGGCAGTTTAAAGTGCAGCCTCACTGTAAGTGCCGCGGCCGTGCCAAGCCATTTCCTTCTGGACGCCGCTGCGCTCAGTCTGGAGGGATCTGCACAGATTATACATCATCTTCTCCTGCACAACCTGATAATCACTGTCTTATTTACTTGTGTGCAGGATTGCTGCAATATGCACAGGCTTCTTCTTCACATACTTTGGCTTTTTTAACCCAGTGTCTTCCAATGGCTGTAAGATTATTTCAGTTTGACAGACATAAAACTTTAAGCACCACTCCAGCCAATTTTTATCTTCAGCAATGGAGTGGAGCTATAAAGCCAACCCCTTCTCCCTTGTCTTAAGCTCACTCTTTGTGTGTTTTCATCCTTTTTCGGTGTTGCTCTTGTCTCAATGCTAGTATATGAGAGCCTGAACGAGGCCAGAATGAAGCCATAACGAGACCAGGGTGAGGCCTGAACGAAGCCCTCATAGTCTTGTATTGATTGTAACCTGTGTTGCACTCCTCGAAACACTGAGTAAGGCTGGCTTCACATCACGATTTTGCTGCATCTGTGTGTATCCGTTTCAAAACAGATACACACGGATCCGATTTTGCCTCCCATGTATCCCCATGGGATCGGATCGGATGTGTCCCTATTGGCATCCTATTTTAGCACCATCTGTTGCTGTCCGATTTAGTCACGGAGCCAAAATCGTACCCTGCTACGATTTTGTCATCGTGACTCAAATCGGACACCACGTTACATAACATGGGAGCCTATGTTTCTCGGATCTGTCAAAAAATCGGATCCGTTTTATGGATCGATTTGCTGTACTGCGCAAGTCAGAAGCAAGGTACAGCTCTATCTCTGCTAAATCATGACGGATCTGTGGAAAACATGGATCCGTGGGCATCAGTGGCATCTGCTGGCACAGATCCGTGCCTGTCCAAGTGATCCTTGAAATTCAAAGATCACTACGGATGTGCAAAAATCATGATGTGAAGCCAGCCTTACTGGCTGGAAGTCAGAATTTGCGTCAAAAAGCCTCAATGCATCTCTATGAGGGCCAGGACAAGACCAAAACAAAGTCATAATGAGACTAGAACGAGACCAGGATGAGACCAGAATGAGACCAGAACGAGAGGAAAAGAGATCATAACGAAGCCAGAACGAGATCAAGGCAAGGCCAAAACGAGGCAAGAATGAGGCCAGACTAGAGACTGGAACGAGACCAGAACGAGACCAGAGAGAGGTCAGAACGAGGCTAGAACGAGATCAGAATGAGGCCAGTATTAGGCTACAACAAGATCAGGACGACACCAGAACGAGGTTAGAATGAGGCCAGAACAAGGTCAGAATGAGACCAGAAGGAGCCAGAACAAGACCAGAACAAGACCACAATGAGACCAAAATGAAGACCAGGATGAGGCTAGAACGAGGCCAGAATGAGACCAGAACAAGGCCAGAATGAGACCAAAGTGAGACTAGAATGAAGCCACAATGAGACAAGAACGAGGCCAGAACAAAGCCAGAAAGAGACCAGAACAAGGCCAGAACAAGACCAGGACGAGGCCAGAACGGGGTCAGGACTAGACTAGAGCGAGACCAGAACAAGGTCAGAACAAGACCAGAGGGAGACCAGAACGAGGCCACAAAAAGACCAGAAAGAGGCCAGAACGAGTCAGAACGAGACCAGGACAAGATCAGAATGACACCAGGACGAGGCCAAAACGAGGTCAGAATGAGACTAGAGCAATACCAGAACGAGACCACAAAAAGACCAGAACGATGCCAGAAAGAGGACAGAACAAGGTCAGAACGAGACCAGAACGAGATCAGAATGAGAACAGGACGAGGCCAGAACGAGACTAGAGCGAGGACCAGAACGAGTGCAGAACAAGGCCATAAAAAGACCAGAAGGGGGTCAGAACGAGACCAGAGCGAAACTAGTACTGCTCTATTCACTGTGGGGGTCACCGATGCTCAGTACTTTTTGGATTCACTGTGGTGGTCGCACATGCTCAGTACTGCTCCATTCACTGTGGTGGTCACACATGCTCAGTACTGCTCCATTCACTGTGGTGGTCACACATGCTCAGCATTACTCTATTCACTGTGGTGGTCGCACATGCTCAGTGCTGCTCTTTATTCACTGTGGTGGTCGCACATGCTCAGTACTGCTCCATTCACTGTGGTGGTCACACATGCTCAGCATTACTCTATTCACTGTGGTGGTCGCACATGCTCAGTGCTGCTCTTTATTCACTGTGGTGGTCGCACATGCTCAGTACTGCTCCATTCACTGTGGTGGTCGCACATGCTCAGTACTGCTCCATTCACTGTGGTGGTTGCACATGCTCAGTACTGTTGGATTCACTGTGGTGGTCGCAAATGCTCAGTAATGCTCTATTCACAGTGTTTGTTGCACATGCTCAGTACTGTTGGATTCACTGTGGTGGTCGCACATGCTCAGTGCTGCTCTTTATTCACTGTGGTGGTCGCACATGCTCAGTACTGCTCCATTCACTGTGGTGGTCGCACATGCTCAGTACTGCTCTATTCACTGTGGTGGTCGCACATGCTCAGTGCTGCTCTTATTCACTGTGGTGGTCGCACATGCTCAGTGCTGCTCTATTCACTGTGGTGGTCGCACATGCTCAGTGCGCTCTTATTCACTGTGGTGGTCGCACATGCTCAGTACTGCTCTATTCACTGTGGTGGTCGCACATGCGTCAGTACTGTTGATTCACTGTGGTGGTCGCACATGCTCAGTACTGCTCATTCACTGATGTGGTTGCACATGCTCAGCTACTCTCCATTCACTGTGGTGGTCGCACATGCTCAGTACTCTCTATTCACTGTGGTGTCGCAATGCTCAGTAATGCTCTATTCACAGTGTTTGTTGCACATGCTCAGTACTGTTGATTCACTGTGGTGTGCACATGCTCAGTGCTGCTTTATTCACTGTGGTGGTTCGCACATGCTCAGTACTGCTCCATTCACTGTGGTGGTCGCACATGCTCAGTCACTGCTCTATTCACTGTGGTGGTCGCACATGCTCAGTGCTGCTCTTTATTCACTGTGGTGGTCGCACATGCTCAGTGCTGCTCTTTATTCACTGTGGTGGTCGCACATGCTCAGTAATGCTCTATTCACTGTGGTGGTCGCACATGCTCAGTACTGTTGGATTCACTGTGGTGGTCGCAAATGCTCAGTACTGTCTGATTCACTGTGGTGGTCTGCACATGCTCAGTACTGCTCTATTCACTGATGGTTGCACATGCTCAGTATCCTCTATTCACTGTGGTGGTTGCACATGCTCAGTACTGCTCCATTCACTGTGGTGGTCGCACATGTATGGAGAAAAGTATGTACCCCCTCTACATCTACCTTCGGGGGCTTCTCTGACCTCCATCCTACATCCATAGACATTAATATTGAGATGTCCTCTGCAGATACAATGGCTCCGCTCTTGTGGGAGAGATTTCTACAACATTTTGGAGGCGTCTGACACTGATGTTGGGGGAAGGGACCGGATGTGATATCCGAGGACACCCCCATTGAAGAGGCTTCCAAGAACAGATTTTGCACCATTGTGTTCCTTGGAGCCTGTAGAATTAATAATTGCACTGTTCATTTAGGGTCTTTGTTTTCAGGGAATAGAGCTCTGCTGCAATACCAGTCACAGCCTGTGAACTACAGGGGCACTGTTTTTCTTTATAAAAAAAAACATATACTTTTTTGTACACATTTATCATTTTATGGCTGTCCCTGGTGACATTATACCAAAGTATTTATTGTGTGTAGAGCAAATTAAAGGAACGCAAACCTCAAGTGCCCAATGATGAGACTAATTATCTACAGAGGGATCGAGAGCCACAGAGGGGGCGGAAAACTAAGTGCTGTGACATCAGGAGGCCAGAAGTGTCCTTCACATGACCATTATATGTAATGTATAGGTAACTACGTCAGCTCTGCATATGGGAAAGAGCGTGGGCTCCGGAACGGGTACGAGAGCCCTCATCCAGTAGCTCGGTTCTCTTGAGTGATGGGATCATCCTAATCCAGCCTAACCGGAGCCCCATAGCGCCCTGGACAGCTCTAGGGTTATTACAACAGTCACAGTATAGTGCCCTGCTGGAAGTGGAGAAAATAAAAAATGCTGTCATTTTGCCATCAGAAGCCATTTGATATTTTCTAGCACCCAAAGATAAAACCTTCATCCGGATTATCTAGATATTCAGGGTGTGTTGAGATGTCAGTGTGTGTACAGCTCAGCCATCCAATATTATACTAGCGTAGGAGGTGCTGGGCTTTTCAGGTGTTCCCTGTTCTCTGTGATTGCCCAACTACTTAGCTGAGCAATTAGTCCCAGATTTCAGCCAGTCGTAGCAGGTTGCTCATTGGTGCATGTTGGCCTCATTAATCTGTGCTCGTATTCTAATCAATTGCTGTCAGACATTGGGCCTCCTCTGATCATCTGTTGGCCTTGTCTTTTTGATCCTCTATCCTCTGGTAATTCTGACCCCATACCGTGATCTGACTACACATTTGTCTATCTCCTTAGTCCACGCACTTGCTCTCTTGGTATCTGACACTGGAACGTTTGACTACCCTGGCTCACGGCTTGTCCGAGTAGTGACTAGCGTCACAATAACCTAGTATCCTTGTGCCAGAAGCACATGGAGGATGAAAATCTGGGTACGTCAGTAAGCACAGAGGTTGCTTCTATGATCATCCTCTTCCAAAAGTCAGCCCCATTCTTAGTCTCATCAGGACAGTCCCAGAGCGCCGGCACCGTCAGCGGAGATCAGTGGAAATAGGAGACCTGGTGTTATAGGTTCTAACACAACAAGAAAATGTCACCAGTCTGGTAGAAATCCGAGGATGTGCCCGAGAAATCAAGCTGTGAGGGGCAAAGGCAAATTGGCCTAGAAGTGCACTGGTGGCGTGTTGTACAGCACATTGAAAAGTATTCATACCCCATGGATTTTTCCACATTACACCCACAAACTTCAATGTATTTTATTGGGATTCCATGTGACACCAACACTAAGTACAAGGATTTGTGAAGCGTAAAGGAAATGATTCCCGGTTTTCTAAAGATTTTCAAAATATAAATCTAGAAATTAGTATTCAGCCCCCCTGAGTCAGCACTTTGTAGACCACCTTTCTCTGTCTTGTATTAGTATTCACCCCGAGTCAGCACTTTGTAGGACCACCTTCTATGTCTTTGTATTGGTCACTGACTGGCCCACCGCGTCAGTACTGTCTAAACCCACCTTATCTCTGTAGGTTTTGTCATGTTGAAATGACCAGCCCCTAGTCAGCCTTTGCAGCCCTAAAAGTTCCTGCTTGTCCTGTATTAGCAGTCCCCGGAGTCAGCACTTTGTAGGACCACCTTTCTCTTTCTTGCATTAATATTCAGCCCCTGAGTCAGCACTTTGTAGGACCACGTCTGTGATGTCACAGATTCTGGGTGGATTTGGGTCTGGACGGTGACTGGGCCGTTCACACACAGGAATCTGCTCTGATCTAAACCCTCCATTGTAGATCTGCAGGATGTTGAGGGTTGTTGTCCTGTTGGAAAGTGAACCTACGCCCCAGTGTCAGGTCTTCTGCAGCCTCTGACAGGTTTTCCTCAGGATTGTCCTGTATTTAGCTACATCCATCTTACCATCACTTCTGACCAGCTTCCCTGCCCTGCTGAAGAAAAGTCTCCCCACAGCAGGATGCTGCCTCCACCATGTGTGACGGTGTGGATAGGGTTCTCAGGGTGATGTGCAGGGTTAGTTTCTACCACACATAGCGTTTTGCATTTAGCCCCAAAACGTCCCCTTTGGTCCCATCTGACCAGAGCCCCTTCCTCCAATGCTCGCTGTGTCCCCTACATGGCTTCTTGCTTTCTATAATGTTTTCTTCTTGCCGCTCTTCTATAAAGGTCAGATTAGTGAAGTCTATGATATCTATGACTAATAGTCGTCCTGAGAACAGATTCTCCCCTTAGCTGAGATCTCTGCTGCTCCTCCAGGGGCCCCTCAGCTCTTCTCTAATTAGTGCTCTCTCGTTTCTGACTGTTCAATCCAGTGCAACTATGTAGGTGCCTGAAGTATCAATTCCTCTGATATTCGTATTGACCGTTGTACTCACATGCAATCATCCCCAGATAGTTCCAATTCAACCACACTGACTTGAAGTAAGAGTCCAGGAGAAATGGAGATGATTTTTGCTGAAAAATTGTATTGAAGTACAATGCAGCAGGTACAAAGAGTGATACTGTAGAGAGCAGTAAAACATGTGTCCATACTAAAATGACTGCAGTAAGATTACATGGGGAAAAAGGAGGAGTAAACTAACATCACAGGGCTACAGGAAGAGAAAGGGGACAAAATCCCAAGGCAATACTAATGCCTAGCTAAAGGGAAAATGCAATACATAGAATACACACACAATAAATCATTCCTCATTCTTCTTGGAATACAGTCTTTTAGGTTTGCAGTTGTGCCATACTCCTTCCATTTTTGGGTTATGAATTTACAAGGCCCATGAATGTTCAGAACTTGGGTTATTTTTTCTTATAACCTAACCCTGCTTTACTCTTCTCCACAACTTTATCCCTGACCTGTCTGGTGGGTTCCTTGGTTTACATGATGCTGTTTGATTCCTAATCTTCTCACACAAACAGCTGTAGTTATACTGAGAAGAAATTACAATCAGGTGAAGCGATGTCCTAATTCTGTGACTTCTGGAGGAAATCTGGTGACTTGGGTTTTATTTAGGGGTCTGAATACAAATGCACGTCACAGTTTTCCGATTGATGAAATATTTAGGAAACCAGAAATGGAAATGGGTGGCACCAAGGGTGTCCATAGTCTCATGAATGGCCGACTTTGTAACTTCCTGTCTAGAGAGAAGTACAGCTCTGAAGCACAAACTGCTGAAACACAAGAGAAGAACATTCTTACAAGTACAGAGTTAAACTCTCCGAATAGAGGAACGGTGTTATTTTGTTTCTTTGTCTGGTTCGGCAGTAATGGACGGGCTGGCGTGGGTTCAGGAATCAGTCGTCAGCGATTCACAGACACAAAACTCTTCTCTTCTTTTGTTGCCGGCCAGGAGAACACGGCGGCCATTTAAGCCGTCGGCGTCTTCTCTTTGTTCCGTACATTGGAGGAATCGCTCAGAAGAATGCCACAGATAAAGCCTGCGCCCGGGTCGTGTGCAGGAGGTAACGCCACTAATGTTCCATTTCCTAAAGTGTTTTTTGTCAGTGATCTCTTATTTGGAGGAGCGGATCATTTTCCCTGCGAGGATCCGGATGTGCGAGTCCCGAGCTTTAAAAGGAAAAAAGTTCTTAAAGGGAAAACTCCAACCAAACAAAAAGTCAGTTAGACATCATCTCAGACTCGTTAGGAGGAACCTTCACGACACTAAGGACATCTTGGCTGGAGGTCAGGTATGTTCAGCTGGTGACAACTATCCGTGGTGATAGAGATGAGGGAGGAGATATAGGGCGGTGCAGAACTGTGGAGAAGATGGGTATGAGGACAATGGCTGCATGCCCATGGGAACCGAAGTAGTCACTTACCAACCTGCCCAAGCCGGGAGCACAGACAACAAACGTCTGGGCCAGATCCATGCTTGTTCTTTATTGGTAGCATCTAAATTGATAACTTTATGGCTTCTTGAACCTATTGGTAAATTTGCCTTGTGCAAAAATTAATAATAATAACTTTATTACTATAGCAACAACCTATTCTGCAGCACTAGGTGTTATGGGGGAACTTTTTAGTACAGTTCTTCCCATCCTATATGATGAAGCAGAGCCATACACTGCAGTTCTAGATCTTTAGATCACTTATAAATCAATAAAATCATACACTACCGTCCAAAAGTTTGGGGTCATTTAGAAATTTCCTTATTTTTGAAAGAAAAGCACATTTTTTTTCAATGAAGCGAACATTATATGAATCAGAAATACACTCTATACATTGTTAATGTGGTAAATGACTATTCTAGTCTATCTTGTTTTTAATGCAATACTGTATCTACATAGGTGTATAGAGGCCCATTTCCAACAACCACCACTGCAGTGTTTTAATGGTACATTGTGTTTGCTAACTGTGTAAGAAGGCTAATAGATGTTTTAGAAAATCCTAGAAAACCCTTGTACAAGTATGTTAGCGCAGCTGCAAACGGTTTGGCTGATTAGAGAAGCTATAAATCTGACCTTCCTTTGACCTTCTGTAGTTGAGAATCTGGAGCTTTACATTTGTTTGGTTTATGAAACTCTAAAAATGCCAAGAGAATTTTCAGGTGAAGCTCGACAGTCTATTCTTGTTCTTAGAAATGAAGGCTAATCCATACCAGAAATTGCCAAGAAACTGAAGATTTCCTACAACGGTGTGTCCTACTCCCTTCAGAGGAGAGCACAAACAGGCTCTAACCAGAGTAGAAAGAGAAGTGGGAGCCCCGCTGCACAACTGAGCAACAAGACAAGGACATTAGAGTCTCTAGTGTGAGAAATCGACTCCTCACAGCTCCTCATCTGGCAGCTTCATTACATAGGACCCGCAAAACGCCAGTGTCAACGTCTACAGTGAAGAGGCGACTCCGGGATGCTGGACTACAGGGCAGAGGGGCAAAGAAAAAGCCATATCTGAGAATGGCTAATAAAAGGAAAAGATTAATATGGGCAAAAGAACACAGACATTGGACAGAGGAAAATTGGAACAAAGTGTTATGAACAGAGGGATCAAAGTTGAGGTGTTTGGATCACACAGAGGAACATTTGTGAGACGCAGAACAACTGAAAAGATACTGGAAGAGGTCGGACGCCATCTGTCAAGCATGGTGGAGGTCACGTGATGGGCTGGGGCTGCTTTGGTGCTGGTAAAGTGGGAGATTTGTACAAGGTAAAAGGGATTTTGAATAAGGAAAGCGATCACTCCATTTTACAATGCCATACCCTGTGGACAGCGCTTGATTGGAGCCAATTTCATCCTACAACAGGACAACGACCCAAAGCAAGAAAGCAGAGCACACCTCCAAATTATGCCTGAACTATTAGGGAAGAAGCAGCAGCTGGTATTCTATGTGTAATGGAGCGGCAGTGCAGTCACCAGATCTCAACCCTATTGAGCTGTTGTTGGAGCAGCTTGACCGTATCGGACACAAAAAGTGCCCATCATCCAATCCAACCTGTGGGAGCGGCTTCAGGAAGCATGGGGGATGGGATATGTCCCCAGATTACCAAGATAACAGCTAGAAACAGCATGCCGAGGGTCTGCAATGCTGGAATTGCTGCAAAGGAGCCTTCTGTGACCAAAGCAAAGTGTGAAGGAGAAAATTATTACTTCAAATAAAAATCATTATTTCTAACCTGTCAATGTCTGGACGATATTTTCTATTAATTTGATAAATAAAAGTATGAGTTTTCATGGAAAACACAAAATTGTCTTGGTGACCCCAAATGTTTGACCAGTAGTGTACCTGCTCCTTTTATCTCCCCCCTCCAGACAGATGGAGTAGAACAAGAGGTGTGTCAGGGGTGTGGCAGGAGGTGTATTAGGGGCGTGGACACTGGGGGCTGTAGCATCATCCTACATTCCAGAGAGGACTGATGATGATGATCCATTGAAAGTTGGAGGGATAGGAAGATACCATGTTCCTATGGGGGAGGGGAGACCATGCGCAGCTGAATCGATCAATGTAATGATTTGCCTCTGCTCCTAGCCTCACAATAACAGTACACTTTATGCATCATCATACAGCAGAGGATCACAGCATGTATTTCTATCTGTTGGTGACATGGTTGCTATTTGAAGCCTGGACTCCCTGTCACATAGGATAATATATTGGGGACAGTATTGTATGTGTGAGCATGGGGCTGGCGGTCACTCCCCTTCCCTCTACAGAAATGTGAGGGGCTGGAATGTAGGCTGATCCTGCAGCTCCCAGCATCCACACCCCTGACATGCCTCCTCTTCTCATCAGAAGCATTAGACTGTCAGTCTGAAAATTATCTGTCCCATGAGAGGGGGGGGTCAGATCTGAGGAGCAGATATGATTTTATCAATTTATAAGAGATCTATAGATCCTAGAACTCTAGTGTACGGCTCAGCTTCATCATGTAGGAGGTCAGGGACTGTACTTAAAAGTTTTCTCTTACTGGAGTTCCCTTTTAATCTGATTGTCTGGGGTAGCACATTCCAGAAAACTGATGCAGCATTAGAGAATTCTTGGAGACTTAAGTGGGAGCTTTGGATTATAGAGAATATTAGTCTTAGATAAATTGCAGATTGGAGAGAATAGGTGGGGTGATAGGCATCTTCCCATACCTGGTGTTATCTTCACGTTCCAGGAGTCTATATGTTGTATCACTGCTGGTGAAGAGGATCCTGAAAGTCTCAGGTCCAGATGAGCAGTTCCAGAGTGACATGGACAGACGGTGTTGGTGCGCAGGTCTGCTGAATCAGTGTCAGATGTTACGGATGGCAGACTAAACGCCAAACTGGTGCAGCAGAGGTGGATCAATGAGGACTGATGTAGCAGAGCTGTAACAGCAATGAGTGGAGTAGCAGATTAATTAGCAGTGATGGTTAATGTAGCAGATTTTCCAGAATAGCAGTACTGGAACAGTTGACATAGCAGTGTTGTAGTAATGTCTCTAACATTGTGTAGCGGCCGGATGATGAATAAGGAGTTCACATTGCTAAGCTGGAACCAGGAGAGGTGAGCAACACTATAACTTTTATTAACCTCTTGTGATATGGATTGGCTGTACGGAGCAGAAGATGACCCATACATGGTGGACGCCGGCTATTGTGTACAACCAACACCTGCCTAAAGCAGTGATCGGAGCGAGTCTGGTCACTGCTGTTTCACCTGACTGACCTGTAATTAGATGATGACCTCTCAGCTCCTTTGAACAGGTACAGATTTGTTTTACAATTTGCAACATTTTCTTTATAAAACCTTACAAATCTGTTTAGAAATTGGGCTAAACCACACTCAGTTTTTCAGCTTTTGTCAAGAATATATCTGCCTTGTGTTTCTACATCATTTGCGACTTTCTATTTACACTGGTATAAATGGCTGGCGAAGGGCAAAGATAGGAATTCCTAAGGTATATGACACCTTTGCTTTTTTCCCGCACTGCCCCTTCCCCATGGTGAGGTGCAGTACCAGACAGAGCCTGTGTAGGAGAGTGGCGCTGTTGCTGCCATGTCTCATATAACTCTGTGTAACCCTTCGACATCCTCCTCACCCTCCTCCATCCATGACCGTGTCAGCAGTCATTCTCAAGGCTGTGAAAGCAGTTGTTACCTTTCTTTCGCTGTTGTCCTGCAGGAAAAAGAGAAACTTTACGTAGAGCTAAAACACATCCTGGCGCGGCAGCCGGGACCGGAAGCCGCCGAGCAGCTACAGATCTACCAGCAGACTCTGCGGGAAAAGACCAAGCAGCTCAAGGTGAGGAACCAATAGTAATAGCTGGACCTCCTGTGGTCATCAACAGTAAAGGGGTGAATTTAAACCAATACCCTTCTAATAGTTACTTTGAAAAAACTTTGCACAAACTTCCAAAACTTTTCAACCCCCCTGTGGAGCCACGGTGGTCAGTGGGTGCTCTCTTTAGAAAGACTTGATGGACCAGGGCTCATCCCAGCTGAACGCCTGAACTCTTTACCTGTGGGTAGAATACTACTCAGACAACACAGGGTGAGCGAACCACACATTGTTAAGACTTTATTGGATCCCAAACAGTCAAAGGCATATATGGTAACACATAACCAACAAATGCACACAGTGTAATAGGCAACAGAGTCTCACCCTTCCGCTGGCTCACCAGTATTTACAATGTTCATGCCTTCGGGAATTCCAGGGCCAACTACGCTAATCCAGCATCACCCGCTTTTAGCAGGCACCCACTGAGAAGGGATAGCTGCAAGCTTAGGAAGCTAACCGACCCTAGCAAAGTCTGTAGCCAGGTGACCGAATTGTCACAACCTCTGTCCATTAAGTAGTCTCTGATCTTCCAGCCAAATCCTAGAATCCTAGGCTGAACTCCTGCAGAATATAATCCAGATTTGGTGCTCCTCTTGTCAGAACCGAAGCTCCTAGACTGAGGCCACATAGCATATGAATAACTGGTGACTGAAGCAGGTCTTTTTTATAGCCCAAACCTCCACATCAGGGTACATTGTGTTCTTATAGTATTGGCGGATAAGGTTGTTCTCTTATTGGTTGGCATGTCACTCAGACTGCATAATTTTCATCTAAATGCTGTAGACAAAAGGGGGCTGAAGTAAATTACATTAGCAATCCACAAACTAGGACAATATGGCTCCGAGCAGACTGGGAAGAAACAATGACTTGACAAAAATGAGTTAACAAACAAAAGAACAACCCATCTGGCCAATTAAAGAATGTTAACTCACAACACGCTTTGAAAAAGGATATGTCTCACACCTCCCTAAAAACGTTACAGACATATCCCAATCTAGTGTCACCTCCAGACCTGCATCCATAGTTCAGCAACTCTATCCATAATGTGTATTATGAATTACATAAGTCTATGATATAACGAGGGGATAAAAAACACCGCACATAGACGCTACCAGCACATCACATGGGAAGAACAGCACTGCCTATAATGTCAGGGGAGTCCGCAGGGAGTCGCTGTATCTACCCCGTTGTGTGTCGTGATTTCGAATGTGACAATGAAAACAAGGCATTAACCAGTAGCAGCAGAATTGTGAATGCAGCTGTGGAGTATATGCTTTTTTATACTTTACATGATATGTTGTATTTGGCTCTTCTTCTTCTCTGTATATTCTGTTTTCTGACTCTTGTTCCAGGCTCTGTCATCAGAATTGAACATGTACGAGTCCCAGAGCCAGGAATACAAGTATGAGATCGAGAGACTGGCCACCGAGCTGCAGAACGTGAAGAAGAAGTACCTACAGCAGAAGAGGAAAGAGCAGCAGGCCAGGTAAGAGGCGTCAGCGTCACCCCAGACCGGGGAGATGCACACAACCTGGACTTGTGCACCTTATAATTTACTGAAAAGGTCACTAAATGGTTAAAGATGAGCTACGGGTGCTTAAAAGTTTCCTGTATCCGAGCCATTTAATGACCTATGCGCTCGGCGGCCGCGCAGTACATCGGTACTTAGCAGTTTAGGATTTTTTGTGTTTTTTATTTTAGCTTTTCACATACTCTCATATTTTCGAGCCTGAAAAGAACAAAGTGGCCGGAAAGTGCCGATATCTCTCCAGAATATGAGGGTCTCGCTTTCCTCCTGCGAGAGAACATCACTCAGACAACATTAGTGCTGTTCCCACTCACAGACAGCAGATGCTGCACGGAGATCTCCGCGCAATACTAATAGCTGGGTGACCTCTCCGCAGATTAACTCTGTCCTGACCGGCACCATAATGAAAGGATGCCCCAAAATGTCAGGTTCTGGGACCTCACCTGTCAAGGAGAACATGGGAATAATGTATCCAAAGCTGGCTGACGGCTGGGTGTGAGATAATAATAATATCATATTTATTCATTTATATAGCGCTATTAATTCCATAGTGCGTTACATACAACACTGTCCCTCTTGGGGCTCACAATTTTAATATCCTATCAGATGAGACCTTGCCTTTACCCATTTTCCCCTTCTCTTGCTCCTCATTGAGATCCAACTCTCTCTTTTTATTTCCCTTGACACTTCTTTTTTTCTAGTCCCTTCTTCCTTTCCTTCTCTTTCTTTCTTTCTTTTCTTGACCCTTCTTTATACCCTTCTCCCTATTTTCCTTCCTTACCCCTTTTTCCTTCACTTGCAACTTAAGATATCTCTTCCATTGACTTCTATCCTTCTTTCTCTTATCACTTCATTCCCTTATTCCTTTTTCTGCTCCTTCTTCCATTCACTTGCTTCCTCCTTTGACCCTTCTTTGCTCCCTTGCTCTTCTTTTCTCTCTTGACCCTTCTCGGCTCCCTTTTACCCTTCTCGACTCCCTTTACCCTTCTTTCCTGTCTTGACCCTTCTGATCTTCCTTGACCCTTTTCTCTCTCGACCCTTCTTTCCTCTCTTAATCCTCCTTTCTTCCCTATACCTTCTCTCCTCCCTTTACCCTTCTACCCTCTCTTGACCCTTCTTTGCTCCCTTGCTCCTTCTTTTCTCTCTTGACCCTTCTTGACTCCCTTACCCTCTGTCCTGTCTTGACCCTTCTTTTCTCTCTTGACCCTTTTCTCTCTCGACCCTTTTTCCTCTCTTAACCCTTCTTTCTCCCTTTACCCTTCTCTTCCTCCTTCACCTTCTGTCCTCTCTTGACCCTTCTGTCCTCTTGACCCTTTTTTCTCTATTGCACCTTTCCTCTCGTCCTCTATTTTCCTCTCTTGATCTTTCTTTCCTCCCTTTGACCTTTCTTCCATCCTTGACCTTCTATCCTCTCTAGCCCATTCTTTCCTCCCTTAGGCTACATTCACACACAGTGTTTTGATGCGTTTTCTGAGGATCCGCTTTTCAGCTGCAAAACGGATCCGCTCTTATAAAAAAAATGCATCTATATTCACACACAGCATTTTTTATCTGTTTAAGCTGCGTTTTTGATTGGTGTGCTTTTTTTCTGTTCATAGGCAATGATTTCAATAAAAAAAGCTGATCAGAAAAAAGCTGCATAAATTGACAGCTCATTGCTTGTGAGGCTCTGTTTTTTAAGCCAAAAAATTGATCCTCACAAAATGTTGTGTCTAAATGACAAATCTTGAAAATCCATTGACTTTGCTGGGATGCTCAGGATCACTGCATTTCACTTTCCTCTCTTGGCCCTTCTTTCCTCCCTCAGCCCTTCTTTCCTCTCGTGCTCATGCTTTCCTCTTTTGATCCTTATTTCCTCCTTTGATCCTTCTTTCCTTTCTTGAACCTTTTTTCCTCTCTTGAACCTTTTTTCATTCCTTGGACATTCTTTATTTTATTGGCCCTTCTTTCCTCCATTGGTCCTTCTTTCCTCTCTTGATCTTTCTTTCCTCTTTTGATCCTTCTTTCCTCCTTTGATCCTTTTTTCCTCTCTTGAACCGTTTTTCCTCTCTTGATCCTACTTTCCTCCCTTGGCCTTTCTTTCCTCCCTTGGCCCTTCTTTCCTCCCTTGGCCCTTCTTTCCTCCCTTGGCCTTTCTTTCCTCCCTTGGCCTTTCTTTCCTCCCTTGGCCCTTCTTTCCTCCCTTGGCCCTTCTTTCCTCCCTTGGCCCTCTTTCCTCCCTTGGCCCTCCTTTCCTCCTTGGCCTTTCTTTCCTCCCTTGGCCCTTTTTTCCTCCATTGGCCCTTCTTTCCTCCCTTGGCCTTTCTTCCTCCCTTGGCCCTTCTTTCCTCCCTTGGCCCTTCTTTCCTCCCTTGGCCCTTCTTTCCACCCTTGGCCTTTTTCCTCCCTTGGCCTTTCTTTCCTCCCTTGGCCTTTCTTTCCTCCCTTGGCCTTTCTTTCCTCCCTTGGCCCTTCTTTCCTCCCTTGGCCCTTCTTTCCTCTCTTGGCCCTTCTTTTCACCCTTGGCCCTTCTTTCCTCCCTTGACCTTTCTTTCCTCCTTGAACCTTTTTTCCCTCTCTTGAACCTGTTTTCCTCCCTTGAGCCTTCTTTCTCCCTTGCTTCTTTCTCCCCTTGCTCCTTCTTCCCTTCCTTCCCATTCTTAACCTACTGACTCTTATCTTCCTCCTTCTTTCCTCTCTTGGCCCTTCTTTCCTCCCTTGGCCCTTCTTTCCTCCCTTGGCCCTTCTTCTCCCTTTGCCTTTCTTTCCTCTCTTGAACCTTTTTTCCCTCTCTTGAACCTTTTTTTCCTCCCTTGAGCCTTCTTTCTTTCCTTTCTCTTTCTCCCCTTGCTCCTTCTTCCCTTCCTTTCCCCAATCTTAACCTACTTGACTCTTATCTTCCTCCTTCTTTCTTCTCTTGCCCTTCTTCTACTTCTTATATTTTCTTCCTCTTCTCTTGGCGCTGTTTTCTTTCCATGCATTTTTCTTTTTATACTCACCCCTTTATAACCCCTTCCTCCTGCATGCTTTTTATTTCTGTTCTTTCTTCCCCCTCCACTTCTTCTGTGCCTTTACCTTTTCTTTGACCTTTCTCCATGTTTTCCTTCTCTCTTCCCTCATCTCATCCTTTGTATGGGATTGCTGGCTCTGGATGAATGTGGAACTTGCATTTTTTTTCTTCATTTTCACAAACTATGGATCCTCCTCCACATAAAATGAGATCTGAACATATTGAGTGTAGTATCATAGGATCAAAGGCCTGAAGGTTACAGGAGAGGGATACAAAAGTCAATAACTTCAATTCCAACTGTCGGGATGACTTCAGGATTTTTAGAATTTGGCTCTAGACTTAGCTATTATATACTTACCTACTTGCATGTGTCATCTACTTCCATCACAGTGTCCACGAATCCCAGAATTCACTGCGCCCACTGCAAGATGTGTGTGATGTTCCACCAGAAGGACCTGTGTGATGTCACGGTCATGTGATCAGTCACTTGACCGACAGAGCCAGATTTACGTGACTGATCACAATGCGACAGTCGCACTGTGCCCAGCGCCGCACAGGCTAGGAGGGGGAACAGGGGAAAAATACAGCCAAGAGGGGAGAAAGACAGCCACAGAGGGGAGAGAGACAGCCACAGAGGGGAGAGAGACAGCCGCAGAGGGGAGAAAGATAGCCACAGAGGGGAGAAAGATAGCCACAAAGGGAACAGAGACAGCCACAGAGGGAGCAGAGACAGCCACAGAGGGGAGATAGGTAGCCACAGAGGGGAGAGAAACAGCCACAGAGGAGAGAGAGACAGGCACAGAGGGAAAAGAGACAGCCACAGAGGGAAAATAGACAGCCATAGAGGGAATAGAGACAGCCACAGAGGAAACAGAGACTGCCTCAGAGGGAGTAGAGACTGCCTCAGAGGGAACAGAGGACAGTTTCTGAGATGTTGGGCTTGACTGTTAGAGGGTGCTCAGAAGTAAAAATTGTAAATACTAGAGGGAACAGAGACAGCCACAGAAAGAGCAGAGTCAGACACAGAGAGGTGAGAGACAGTCACAAAAGGGAGAGAGACAGCAACAGAGGATTCAAAGACAGCCACAGAAGGGGGAGAGGCAGCCACAGAGGGGAGACAGACTGCCACAAAAGGGAGAGAGACAGCCACAAAAGGGAGATTGATAGCCACAGAGGGGAGAGAAACAGGCACAGAGGGAAACGAAACAGTCACAGAGGGAAAAGAGACAACCACAGAGGGGAAATAGACAGCCAAAGAAGGGAGAGAGACAGCCACAGAGGGGAGAGTGACAGCCATAGAGGGGAGAGAGACAGCCACAGAGGGAGCAGAGACAGCCACAGAGGGAGCAGAGACAGTCACAGAAGAAACAGAAACAGCCACAGAGGGAACAGAGACAGCAACAGGAGGAGAGAGACATCCACAAAAGGGAGAGATACAGCCACCAAAGGGAGAGAGACAGCCACAGAGGGTACAAAGACAGCCACAGAGTGCACAGATTTAGCCACAGAAGGGGGAGAGACAGCCACAGAAGGGAGAGAGACAGCCACAGAAGGGAGAGAGACAGCCACAGAGGTAGCAGAGACAGCCACAGAGGGAGCAGAGACAGCCACGGAGGGAACAGAAACAGCCACGGAGGGAACAGACAGGCACAGAGGGGAGAGAGACAGCCACAGAATGCACAAACACAGCCACAGAAGGGGGAGAGACTGCCACAGAGCGAAGAGAGACAGCCACAGAGGGGACCAAGACAGCCACAGAGTGCATAGATACAGCCACAGAAGGGGGAGTGACAGCCACAGAGGGGAGAGAGACAGCCACGGCTCACAGGGGTAAGACAGGTGCAGAGAGGAGAGACAGGTGCAGGGGAAAGACAGACGCAGGGGAGAGACAGCACATGGGAGGGGGGAGACATAGTACACAGAGACCGCCCTTTCAATGCGATAGCATCGGGCCCACATCTGGTATCTCATAAAGACCTAAACTGTAATAAGTGAAAGTGGATGGAAGCCGGGGACTGACAGGACGGGAAAAGGGGCAAGAAGAGGTCCCGGAAAGATGGAACAAGAGCAAATAGGAAGATGACAGACCAAGCCATAGAGGAGTGACACCTGCCCGTACACAGCATTGGCTGCTAATTGGATGATGACTTAATTAGGGAAGAGATTAAAAGGCTGCAAAACACCGCCATTCCCCTATATGGCGTAATCATCATATATAAGTATGTATACAGCAATGTTACCTTTAGAAATGGAGCTTCGGAGCCTCCCCAGGCATATTAGGAAAATTCCCCAAATTGAGAACGAACCCATAAATCGCAGCAGTCGGCGCCCTTTAAATGAGCGAAACAAGAGATATTGAATCAGACGGATTGTACTCAGCGGCAGCCGTAAAGCGTCTGCTCACATGAAAACCATAGGATTATTAGCAGAGATTAATGAACCCCGGGAAGGAAAATTGTTAATTATATGATCGCAGTGTGGGGCAGCAAGATTCAGATGTATTCACAGAAAACATGGTTAATAAAGCTGAAAAGTAATCCAATGCTATGTCAGGGTGCTGTGAGACAATAGAAAGTGCTGTGATGTCTGTGGTGGGCCGGGACAAGGGGTGATGGGGTGAGAAGGCGGCATGTGGCGCAACTAAGAAGCATCATGGTGCTGGATGCCAAGAAGTATCTCACCCAACTACTGAACATGGGCCTCAGTGTGTAAAACCACTGGATGCCAAGGACTAAGACCACCACCCGGGCATCAAATGACTGCACCTCAAAGACTAAGCCTCTGCATCATTGCATAGCAGAGAATGACCGGCATCAAGGGCTAGGGTACCAAACCGCTAGATAACAGGAGGTTGGAGCAAATAACAGAACCTAAAATATGAGGATATAAAGTCTGTGGACACCAGAAACTGGGACATCAAATAAGGAAACGTCAATGACCAATTCTCAGCAACAACAGATATTAAGGATGAGCAGCATCAAGGTCTAGGGTCTTAAACTGCTAAACACTATGGGCTGGAGAAAATAACAGAACCTAAAAAATGACATCAAGTCTGTGGACATCAGAAACCAAGACATCGAATGGTGAGACCTCAAGGACTAATGCAATGGATATCGAGGATGAGCAGCATCAAGGTTTAGGGTACTAAACTGCTAGACTCTATGGGTTGGAGCAAATAACCAATAAAAATGACGACATCAAGTCTGTGTACACAGAAACAGGAACATCAAATTATGAGGCCCCAAGGACTAATGCTCAGCATCACCGTATATCACGGTTGGGTAGCATCAATGTTTAAGGTACTAGAGTGCTAGTCACTATGGTTTGGAGCAAATAACCACTAAAAATGAGGACATCAAGTCTGTGAACATCACAAACAGGAACATCAAATAATGAGACCCCAAGGACTAATGCTCAGCATCACCATATATCAAGGTTGGGTAGCATCAAGGTTTAAGGTACTAGAGTGCTAGACACTATGGGTTGGAGCAAATAACCACTAAAAATGAGGACATCAAGTATGTGAACATCACAAACAGGAACATCAAATAATGAGACCCCAAGGACTAATGCTCAGCATCACATATATCAAGGTTGGGTAGCATCAAGGTTTAAGGTACTAGAGTGCTAGACACTATGGGTTGGAGCAATTAACCACTAAAAATGAGGACATCAAGTCTGTGAACATCAGAAACAGGAACATCAAATAATGAGACCTCAAGGACTAATGCTCAGCAACACTGGATATCAAAGATGAGCAGCATCAAGGTTTAGGGTACTAAACTGATAGACACTATCTGCTGGCACAATAATGGAACCTAAAACATGAAGACATCAAATAATGAGACCTCAAGTGCTAATGTTCTGCAACACCAGATACCAAGGATGAGCAGTATTAAGGTCTAATGTTCAAGTCTGAGCATCAGAAACTGAGATATCAAATAATGAGACCTCAAGGACCTATGCTCAGCAACACCGGATATCAAGGATGAGCAACATCGAGGTTTTGGGTACCAAGTTGCTAGACACTATGTGCTGGAGCAAATAATGGAACCTAGAAAATGAGAACATCAAGTCTGAACATCAGAAACTGGGACATTAAATAATGAGACCTCAAGGACCAACACTCAGCAACACCGGATATCAAGGATGAGGAGTATTAAGGTCTAGGGTTCAAGTCTGAACATCAGAAATTGAGATATCAAATAATGAGACCTCAAGAACCAACGCTCAGCAACACCGGATATCAAGAATGAGCAGCATCAAGGTTTCAAGTGCCACATTGCAAGTCACCAGGGGGTTTAAGGCAAAAATCACAAAAAATACCGTACGTTGATTTCTGTTGTATAGACAGCCTCACACGTCTGTGGTATATATGTGCTTTTGTTACTTTGTACAGGGAGAAGGAGAGAAGCATGGCGGACACAGACGCTCCTTTTATGCAGCAGCGATCAGACGCACCCCGGTTCACAGGAGGCGGATTTCCTCTGACCCACGCCCCAAAGATTACAGCCTAAGGAGACCCTTCCCATCCTCGGATTCTACGTGATCGCTCCTTATAATATTATGTCTTTAATCCTATATGCAAATTCATCAAATATTTATATTAAAAGGTCTTTTAAAGTAAAAAAAATTAAAGGGGTTGTCAGAGTCCTCATTTATTTGCCAAAGTGGAGAGCAGCTACCAAAAGCATCTCCTGTCCTCGAAGACCCGGCATAATTATGCGCTTTGATTCCTTTGTGTAATACTTAATTTCCCCTGTGGGGGAGCTGCAGGGAGATTACAAACTCTCCTGTGATCGGCTGATTGTCAGGGGCCATAGGAAGCAACATCTTTTTGTATTTACTCTCATTACGTATTCCTTTACATGTATGCTTATTGAGACGGTCTGTCCATAATTAGTAAACATTGCTGAGTTCTAACAGTGCCATCGCTGCCTACAGGTTATTCAAGGTACTGCAGTTCAACTTATTGAAATGAATGGTGCAGTACCACAAGTGACCTATAGACAGGGGGGCGCCGTTTAAAGACTCCATGTTTTACTAGTTCTAAACAAATGTTGGTGACAGCTGCCGTACACATCAGAGCTGACTCCAAACAGAACAGTTTAAGCCTTTAGATTCTGCCGTCCGTCATTACACTGGCATTCAAGCAGTTGCATATAGAGCCATCCCAGCAATTATCGACCGCCCACCACTCATGTCACAATCGCAGGGTGCCCATGGTTGTGGAAACTGGGGTCTAACTAAAGGCCACCAGGCGCCGCCATACTTGTACTACAGTATGAGAGATTGTACATTACAGGATACACTGCAATACTAGAGTATTATTGAGTATCGTGGAAGCATCACAGGTTCAAGTCCTTAAAGAGGACTAATTTAAAAGAATCATCATAAGGTGGTGGTGCACTGGGTCCAGTGGTGGTGAAGCGCTGGGTCCAGTTGGTGGTGGAGCACCGGGTCCAGTGGTGATGGAGCACCGGGTCCAGTGGTGATGGAGTGCCGGGTCCAGTGGTGGTGGAGCGCCGGGTCCAGTGGTGGTGGAGCGCTGGGTCCAATGGTGATGGAGCGCCGGGTCCAGTGGTGGTGGAGCGCTGGGTCCAGTGGTGGTGGAGCGCTGGGTCCAGTGGTGGTGGAGCGCTGGGTCCAGTGGTGGTGGAGCGCTGGGTCCAGTGGTGGTGGAGCGCTGGGTCCAGTGGTGGTGGAGCGCTGGGTCCAGTGGTGGTGGAGCGCTGGGTCCAGTGGTGGTGGAGCGCTGGGTCCAGTGGTGGTGGAGCGCTGGGTCCAGTGGTGGTGGAGCGCTGGGTCCAGTGGTGATGGAGCGCTGGGTCCAGTGGTGGTGGAGCGCTGGGTCCAGTGGTGGTGGAGCGCTGGGTCCAGTGGTGATGGAGCGCTGGGTCCAGTGGTGGTGGAGCGCCGGGTCCAGTGGTGGTGGAGCACCAGGTCCAGTGGTGGTGGAGCACCAGGTCCAGTGGTGGTGGAGCACCAGGTCCAGTGGTGGTGGAGCACCGGGTCCAGTGGTGATGGAGCGCCGGGTCCAGTGGTGGTGGAGCGCCGGGTCCAGTGGTGGTGAGGTGGGATTGTAGTCATTGCAGTTGTAGGCTCTTCTGAAGAGATGGGTTTTCAGGTTCCGCTTGAAGGTTCTGAGTGTAGGGGACAGTTGGACGTTTTGGGGTGCAGAATTCCAGGGGATGGGGGATGCTCGGGTGAAGTCTTGCAGGCGGTTAGATGAGGAATGTACAAGTGTGGAGGAGAGGAGGAGGTCTTGGGAGGATCGAAGATTACGAGTTGGATGATATCGGGAGATTAGTTCAGAGATATATGGGGGGACAGATTGTGGACGGCTTTGTAAGTCAGTGTTAGGAGTTTGAATTGGATACGCTGGTGAATTGGGAGCCAGTGGAGGGATTTGCAGAGGGAGAAGTGGAGGAGCAGCGAGGAGAGAGGTGGATTAGTCGGGCAGCAGAGGTATGGACAGATTGGAAGGGTGCAAGAGAGTTAGCAGGGAGGCCACAGAGGAGGGGACCGCAGTAGTCCAGACAGGAGATGATGAGGGCATGCACTAGTAGTTTAGTAGATTGAGGGTTGAGGAAGGGACGGATTCTGGAAATATTTTTGAGTTGGAGGCAGCAGGAGGTGGTGAGAGCTTGAATGTGCGGTGTGAAGGATAAGGCAGAGTCAGGGTTACTCCGAGGCAGCGGACTCCAGGTACAGGGCAAAGTGTGATGTAATTTATTGTGATAGATAGATCTGGTAAGGGAGGTGTGTGAGATGGAGGAAAGATGACGAGTTCGGTTTTGTCTACATTGAGTTTTAGGAAGTGACAGGAGAATAAGGAGGATATGGCTGATAGACACTCCGGGATTCTGGACAGCAGAGAGGTGATGTCAGGGCCAGAGAGGTAGATCTGAGAGTCATCAGCATACAGGTGATACTGGAAGCCATGGGACTTTATAAGTTATCCTAGGCCAAGGGTATAGATGGAGAAAAGAATTATAAAAGTTCTCATTACCCCTTCCCCCCACAAGAAAAAAAAATATATATATAAAAAAATAACAATAAAAAAATCCTCTTTGATTATAAAAATTCTGACTACATCTCCATAAAGTAAATATATCTATTAGGTATTGTCACATCTGTAACTGTCTGAGCTTAGATAATAGCACAATATAGAACACCACACATATTTTGAACACTATAAAAAGAGAATTTTTTTATTTTTCTAACCATTAGAAAATGGAATATAAAGAAGTGCAAAATTCCTCTGGACCCCCATCGGTACCAATAAACCTCCACGATCTGGTTATGATCGGCCGCTCTCAGAATCCGGTGACACAAACTCTTAAGAAGTTTTTATTTTGTTATTTTTCAGTAGTAATAAAATGATATAAATTTGTTATCACAGGAATCAGGTTCCAAATCTAAAGTTAAAGGGAAACTGCCCCAAATTGTGTTCCAAATTGTGCGCGTATCTACGTTTCCTTCTAGGGGTCTCAGCCCCATAGTAACGCCCCCGGGTGTATGGATTCCTCTATTCTCCGGGTCACTGTACGTCTTGTGATCGGATCTGTGCAGAGATCTGACGTCCGGGGAATGATTTCCAGTGAGAACATCTGGATCTGGAGCACAATATCACCTGCAGACATGGCGGAGAGCGCGGGCCTCATTGTGAGGCTGAAGCCGTCCAGACAGATAAACACAAAGTGCTTGTAGCAATTGTGGATACATAGTGTCAGCCTCAAATTACAGGAGAAGCGCAACCATTTCCTGAGATAAACGCCGCAATACTCTGCAATTTCACTGAAATGGAGTCTGAGCAGCGGGGAGAAACCCGAGGACGAGGGCTCCGAGCACCGACACTCCACACAACAATGTCCTGTACTTTACATCACAAACCAATAAATGGCCCCGAAGTAAAGGTCTAAAAATGTTTAACTAGCTGTAAACCCAAGAGATACCCAGGTTATACCAGCTGTACATATATAATTATATACAGGAGATGCCCAGGTTATACCGGCTGTACATATATAATTATATACAGGAGATGTCCAGGATATACCAGCTGTACATATATAATTATATACAGGAGATGCCCAGGTTATACCGGCTGTACATATATAATTATATACAGGAGATGTCCAGGTTATACCTGGTGTACATATATAATTATATACAGGAGATGTCCAGGTTATACCGGCTGTACATATATAATTATATACAGGAAATGTCCAGGTTATACCGGCTGTACATATGTAATTATATACAGGAGATGTCCAGGTTATACCGGCTGTACATATATAATTATATACAGGAGATGCCCAGGTTATACCTCCTGTACATATATAATTATATACAGGAGATGTCCAGGTTATACCGGCTGTACATATATAATTATATACAGGAGATACCCAGGTTATACCGGCTGTACATATATAATTATATACAGGAGATGTCCAGGTTATACCAGCTGTACATATGTAATTATATACAGGAGATGTCCAGGTTATACCGGCTGTACATATATAATTATATACAGGAGATGCCCAGGTTATAACGGCTGTACATATATAATTATATACAGGAGATGTCCAGGTTATACCGGCTGTACATATATAATTATATACAGGAGATGTCCAGGTTATACCGGCTGTACATATATAATTATATACAGGAAATGTCCAGGTTATACCAGCTGTACATATATAATTATATACAGGAGATGTCCAGGTTATACCGGCTGTACATATATAATTATATACAGGAGATGTCCAGGATATACCGGCTGTACATATATAATTATATACAGGAGATGTCCAGGTTATACCGGCTGTACATATATAATTATATACAGGAGATGTCCAGGTTATACCGGCTGTACAGATATAATTATATACAGGAGATGCCCAGGTTATACCAGCTGTACATATATAATTATATACAGGAGATGCCCAGGTTATACCGGCTGTACATATATAATTATATACAGGAAATGTCCAGGTTATACCGGCTGTACATATATAATTATATACAGGAGATGTCCAGGTTATACCAGCTGTACATATATAATTATATACAGGAGATGTCCAGGTTATACCGGCTGTACATATATAATTATATACAGGAGATGTCCAGGTTATACCGGCTGTACATATATAATTATATACAGGAAATGTCCAGGTTATACCGGCTGTACATATATAATTATATACAGGAGATGTCCAGGTTATACCGGCTGTACATATATAATTATATACAGGAGATGTCCAGGTTATACCGGCTGTACATATATAATTATATACAGGAGATGCCAGGTAATACCGGCTGTACATATATAATTATATAGAGGAGATGTCCAGGTTATACCGGCTGTACATATATAATTATATACAGGAGATGTCCAGGTTATACCGGCTGCACATATATAATTATATACAGGAGATGTCCAGGTTATACCGGCTGTACATATATACAGAGATGTTGAGTGTATGGATGGTCGGTCGGTGTTCTATTCATAGTATGGGGTTCTTTACCTCCAGTGCCGCTCTTCTTTACTCTGTGGACATTGTGTGATGAATGCCCCTGACGCGTTTCAGGCTGTAGAAGCTTTTAGGGCTCGTTGTTGTGATGTCAGTTGTTTGTGGACAATTTCTGGCTTTCAGAGGATGAAGTGTTTGTGAAGCAACTTAGTATTATACATCCAGTGGATTCATCCCCAGAGGAATTCGTGTCCGGCACCATATAATCCCCCTCTCCAGAGCACATGAAGCGTCTGCTCCTTTCACGCTGTACACCGTATCCTCATGTCCCTCATTAATACTTTGTTCTTCCTTTATCCTCTGTATCACTTTACACATATTGTAACATTTATATAAAACACTGGGGAAGATGAATGAAACAATAAGATCCCTGCAGATAAGGATCAGCCTATATAGAATAGGGGGCAGATACCCGAGGTCAGATAGTGGGGTCACTGGGTCGGATATCAGGGCGAGCCAGTGCTGACACCCCAGTTTGGGAACATCTTGAGGTAGAGAATAATCTGGAGAGGGAACTGCAAATGAGCAGAATGGAGATCTGTACAGATGGCTGAGTGGGAAGAACATTCTAAAAAATAGGGGAAGCACGAGAGAAGACTTCTGCTCTGTATAAGGAGATGGTTTAGGAAGGAGAATGTTGTGGTTGTCAGGCAGAGGTTTTATCGGGATGATGTCAGTGAATCGGAGAATTGTAGGATGAAGGAGCAGCAGAAAGGCTGGGGTGAGGAATTGAGAGTTGTGTATAATTACATACAGGAGTAGTGAGGTGGATCCTCAGCCCAGATAGGCAGGTGGAGTGCAGCAAAGGGAACCAGGCCCAAACAACAGGCTGTAGGGACTGGATGACAACTGGGGCAATGGAGGCTAAAGTAGCTACAGGAAAGATGGAGACCCATCATAGCAGAGCTCAGTATGACTAGAGAGGAGTGGTGAAATAGCAGAGCTCAGGGACATAGCAGAGCGGGTTTGTCAGCAGACGCAATTGTAATAAAGTAGAGTCCAGCAATGTAGCAAAGCTGGGTTAGTCAGTAGACACATTTGTAATAAAGTAAGAGACACAGTGATGTAGCAGAGCTGGGCATGTCAGCAGACACACTTCTGGTAATGAAGAAGAGTCCAGCGATGTAGCAGAGCTGGGCATGTCAGCAGACACACTTTGGTAATGAAGAAGAGTCCAGCGATGTAGCAAAGCTGGGTTAGTCAGCAGACACATTCTGGTAATGAAGGAGAGTCCAGCAATGTAGCAGAGCTGGGCATGTCAGCAGCTACACTTGTGCTAATGAAGGAGAGTCCAGTGATGTAGGAGAGCTGGACTTGCCAGCAGCCATATTTGTGCTAATGGAGGAGAGTCGAGTGATGTAGCAGAGCTGGATTGTCAGCAGCCACATTGGTGTAATGAGCAGAGACAGTGATGTAGCAGAGCTGGCTTGTCAGCAGACACATTGTGGTAATGACGGAGAGTCCAGTGATGTAGCAGAGCTGGCATGTCAGCAGACACACTTGTAGTAATGAAGGACAGTCCAGCAATTTTACAGAGCTGGGCTTGTCAGGTGGCACTCTTGTGGGATTGTCCAATAGTTCTAGCAGAGATGGCTTTGTCAGGAGGCACACTTGTGGACACTTGAATACTCAGGTGGCATGTAGCCCATAAGGCTTTATGTATGGCATGAGAGGGGCACACCAGGTTACTATGATAACTGAACATGGATGAGAGGGGGCCAGACACCAGGAAAGGAGGATAGGTGGCCTGACACCACACCTGGGACAGGTAAGTAGCAATGACAATCCCCATCTTGTGTGTGTGAATGAGGCTTCCACAATCCACATTTACATATTAAGAGCAATTTCTGTGTAAATGTCTTTTCTGCATCAAAGGAAAGAAAGTAACATCTGTGACCTCAGAGTCATCAAGAAGAATAAAATATGACATTAACCATAGATTTGATATGGAGAAAATGTTATGTTAGTATTTACCTTTAATGTTTACATTTTGTTACTAACATTGCACTTCACTTTGCAATATTCACTCCATTCATTTTCAGACACCTGATGTGCAGTTTTCACCCAGGTTTCAGGTTCTTCTTTTGTGGAAGTGTCTCTACCAGTAATATAGGCTGGATGTGAGGTCTGTGTGTCTCTCCCAGTAATATAGGCTGGATGTAAGGTCTGTGTGTCTCTCCAGTAATATAGGCTGGATGTGATCTCTGTGTGTCTCTCCAGTAATATAGGCTGGAGTGAGGTCTGTGTGTCTCTCCCAGTAATATAGGCTGGATGTGAGGTCTGTGTGTCTCTCCAGTAATATAGGCTGGATGTGAGCTCTGTGTGTCTCTCCTAGTAATATAGACTGGATGTGAGGTCTGTGTGTCTCTCCAGTAATATAGGCTAGATGTGAGGTCTGTGTGTCGCTCTAGTAATATAGGCTGGATGTGAGGTCTGTGGTGTCTCTCAGTAATATAGGCTGGATGTGAGGTCTGTGTGTCTCTCCAGTAATATAGGCTGGATGTGAGGTCTGTGTGTCTCTCCAGTAATATAGGCTGGATGTGAGGTCTGTGTGTCTCTCCAGTAATATAGGCTGGATGTGAGGTCTGTGTGTCTCTCCAGTAATATAGGCTGGATGTGAGGTCTGTGTGTCTCTCCAGTAATATAGGCTGGATGTGAGGTCTGTGTGTCTCTACCAGTAATATAGGCTGGATGTGAGGTCTGTGTGTCTCTCCAGTAATATAGGCTGGATGTGAGGTCTGTGTGTCTCCCCAGTAATATAGGCTGGATGTGAGGTCTGTGTGTGTCTCTCCAGTAATATAGGCTGGATGTGAGGTCTGTGTGTCTCCCAGTAATATAGGCTGGATGTGAGGTCTGTGTGTCTCTCCAGTAATTAGGCTGGATGTGAGGTCCTGTGTCTCTCCAGTAATATAGGCTGGATGTGAGGTCTGTGTGTCTCTCCAGTAATATAGGCTGGATGTGAGGTCTGTGTGTCTCTCCAGTAATATAGGCTGGATGTGAGGTCTGTGTGTCTCTCCAGTAATATAGGCTGGATGTGAGCTCTGTGTGTCTCTCCAGTAATATAGGCTGGATGTGAGGTCTGTGTGTCTCTCCAGTAATATAGGCTGGATGTGAGGTCTGTGTGTCTCTCCAGTAATATAGGCTGGATGTGAGGTCTGTGTTCTCTCCAGTAATATAGGCTGGATGTGAGGTCTGTGTGTCTCTCCAGTAATATGGCTGGATGTGAGGTCTGTGTGTCCCCAGTAATATAGGCTGGATGTGAGTCTGTGTGTCTCTCCATAATATAGGCTGGATGTGAGGTCTGTGTGTCTCTCCAGTAATATAGCTGATGTGACTCTGTGTGTCTCTCCAGTAATATAGGCTGGATGTAGGTCTGTGGTCTCTCCATAATATAGGCTGGATGTGAGGTCTGTGTGTCTCTCCAGTAATATAGGCTGATGTGAGGTCTTGTGTCTCTCCATTAATATAGGCTGGATGTGAGGTCTGTGTGTCTCTCCAGTAATATAGGCTGGAGTGAGTCTGTGTGTCTCTCCAGTAATATAGGCTGGATGTGAGGTCTGTGTGTCTCTCCAGTAATATAGGCTGGATGTGAGGTCTGTGTGTCTCTCCAGTAATATAGGCTGGATGTGAGGTCTTGTGTGTCTCTCCAGTAATATAGGCTGGATGTGAGGTCTGTGTGTCTCTCCCAGTAATATAGGCTGGATGTGAGGTCTGTGTGTCTCTCCAGTAATATAGGCTGGATGTGAGGTCTGTGTGTCTCTCCAGTAATATAGGCTGGATGTGAGGTCTGTGTGTCTCTCCAGTAATATAGGCTGGATGTGAGGTCTGTGTGTCTCTCCAGTAATATAGGCTGGATGTGAGGTCTGTGTGTCTCTCCAGTAATATAGGCTGGATGTGAGGTCTGTGTGTCTCTCCAGTAATATAGGCTGGATGTGAGGTCTGTGTGTCTCTCCAGTAATATAGGCTGGATGTGAGGTCTGTGTTCTCTCAGTAATATAGGCTGGATGTGAGGTCTCTGTGTGTGTCTCTCTCCAGTAATATAGGCTGGATGTGAGGTCTCTGTGTCTCTCCAGTAATATAGGCTGGATGTGAGGTCTGTGTGTCTCTCCAGTAATATAGGCTGGATGTGAGCTCTGTGTGTCTCCCAGTAATATAGGCTGGATGTGAGGTCTGTGTGTCTCTCCCAGTAATATAGGCTGGATGTGAGGTCTGTGTGTCTCTCCAGTAATATAGGCTGGATGTGAGGTCTGTGTGTCTCTCCAGTAATATAGGCTGGATGTGAGGTCTGTGTGTCTCTCCAGTAATATAGGCTGGATGTGAGGTCTGTGTGTCTCTCCAGTAATATAGGCTGGATGTAGAGGTCTGTGTGTCTCTCAGTAATATAGGCTGGATGTGAGGTCTGTGTGTCTCTCCAGTAATATAGGCTGGATGTGAGGTCTTGTGTCTCTCCAGTAATATAGGCTGGATGTGAGGTCTGTGTGTCTCTCCCAGTAATATAGGCTGGATGTGAGTCTGTGTGTCTCCAGTAAATAGGCTGGATGTGAGGTCTGTGTGTCTCTCCAGTAATATAGGCTGGATGTGAGGTCTTGTGTCTCTCCAGTAATATAGGCTGGATGTGAGGTCTTGTGTCCTCCAGTAATATAGGCTGGATGTGAGGTCTGTGTGTCTCTCCAGTAATATAGGCTGGATGTGAGGTCTGTGTGTCTCTCCAGTAATATAGGCTGGATGTGAGTCTGTGTGTCTCTCCAGTAATATAGGCTGGATGTGAGGTCTGTGTGTCTCTCCCATAATATAGGCTGGATGTGAGGTCTGTGTGTCTCTAGTAATATAGGCTGGATGTGAGGTCTTGTGTCTCTCCAGTAATATAGGCTGGATGTGAGGTCTGTGTGTCTCTCCAGTAATATAGGCTGGATGTGAGGTCTGTGTGTCTCTCCCAGTAATATAGGCTGGATGTGAGGTCTGTGTGTCTCTCCAGTAATATAGGCTGGATGTGAGGTCTGTGTGTCTCTCCAGTAATATAGGCTGGATGTAGGTCTGTGTGTCTCTCCCAGTAATATAGGCTGGATGTGAGGTCTTGTGTCTCTCCAGTAATATAGGCTGGATGTGAGTCTGTGTGTCCTCCCAGTAATATAGGCTGGATGTGAGGTCTGTGTGTCTCTCCAGTAATATAGGCTGGATGTGAGGTCTTGTGTTCTCTCCAGTAATATAGACTGGATGTGAGCTCTGTGTGTCTCTCCCAGTAATATAGGTTGGATGTGAGGTCTGTGTGTCTCTCCACTAATATAGGCTGGAGGTGCGGTCTGTGTGTCTCTCCAGTAATATAGGCTGGAGGTGAGGTCTATGTGTCTCTCCCAGTAATATAGGCTGGATGTGAGGTCTGTGTGTCTCTCCAGTAATATAGGGTGGATGCGAGGTCTGTGTGTCTCTCCAGTAATATAGGCTGGATGTGAGGTCTGTGTCTCTCTCCAGTAATATAGGCTGGATGTGAGGTCTGTGTGTCTCTCCAGTAACATAGGCTGGATGTGAGGTCTGTGTGTCTCTCCAGTAATATAGGCTGGATGTGATCTCTGTGTGTCTCCCAGTAATATGGGCTGGATGTGAGGTCTGTGTGTCTCTCCAGTAATATAGGCTGGATGTGAGGTCTCTGTGTCTCTACCAGTAATATAGGCTGGATGTGAGGTCTGTGTGTCTCTCTCAGTAATATAGGCTGGATGTGAGGTCTGTGTGTCTCTCCAGTAATATAAGCTGGATGTGAGGTCTGTGTGTCTCTCCAGTAATATAGGCTGGATGTGAGCTTTGTGTGTCTCTACCAGTAATATAGGCTGGATGTGAGGTCTCTGTGTCTCTCCAGTAATATAGGGTGGATGTGAGGTCTGTGTTTCTCTCTCCAGTAATATAGGCTGGATGTGAGGTCTCTGTGTCTCTACCAGTAATATAGGCTGGATGTGAGGTCTGTGTGTCTTTCCCAGTAATATAGGCTGGATGTGAGGTCGCTGTGTCTCTCCCAGTAATATAGGCTGGATGTGAGGTCTGTGTGTCTCTCCCAGTAATATAGGCTGGATGTGAGGTCTGTGTGTCTCTCCAGTAATATAGGCTGGATGTGAGCTCTGTGTGTCTCTCCAGTAATATAGGCTGGATGTGAGCTCTGTGTGTGTCTCCAGTAATATAGGCTGGATGTGAGGTCTGTGTGTCTCTCCAGTAATATAGGCTGGATGTGAGGTCTGTGTGTCTCTCCCAGTAATATAGGCTGGATATGAGCTCTGTGTGTCTCTCCAGTAATATAGGGTGGATGTGAGGTCTGAGTGTCTCTCCCAGTAATATAGGCTGGATGTGAGGTCTGTGTGTCTCTCCAGTAATATAGGCTGGATGTGAGGTCTGTGTGTCTCTCCAGTAATATAGGCTGGATGTGAGGTCTGTGTGTCTCTCCCAGTAATATAGGCTGGATATGAGCTCTGTGTGTCTCTCCAGTAATATAGGCTGGATGTGAGGTCTGAGTGTCTCTCCAGTAATATAGGCTGGATGTGAGGTCTGTGTGTCTCTCCAGTAATATAGGCTGGATTTGAGCTCTGTGTGTCTCTCCAGTAATATAGGCTGGATGTGAGGTCTGAGTGTCTCTACCAGTAATATAGGCTGGATGTGAGGTCTCTGTGTCTCTTCTAGTAATATACCCTAGCCTTCTCCCTGATTGTGCAATCAGAAGGTCAGAATTACATATATGCTAATTAATGGGAGTGGCATGTTGTTGTCCAGCCCACTGACCAGCAGAAATGGGAGGAGTCTTTGACATCGGCCTTTAATAGGGTTCTAGGGACGGGTCCGGTTCCCTTTAAACCCCGATCAGTATAAATCCCAGTGCCGGGATCTGTCATCCGGTAAGACACAAGGTAATGATCTGGAGCTGCTGTCGTTGGCGGTTGATTTGTGGGTAATCTCGCAGGCCGCCTGCGCCCTCATTTCTCCTGACTCCAGTGCTGCAGCTTTTAGCCGGTATTGTGGCTTCCATTTGTGTCTCTCCATCATTCAGCCACGACAACTAATAACATCGGACGCTCATAATTGTCCATTTCCTCTGAGATTTCATTTGATTAAGGTGGAGTTCACATGCAGTTCAGGGGTTTGACTTTGGACGCTGCTTCCATTACACCATGTTCCTGACTCTGCACAGAAATATCTGCAGGAAAGTGAATTTACCAGTAATGGTCAATGTGGCCCAATTCTGTTACTGAGAAGTGAACTTGCTGTAGAACCTGTAATACAACAATTAATGACTATAAATTACTGTCCAGAAAGTCACAGGTTAACTTGGTGCATAGCCCGGATGACCTCACTGTGTGACATCATCACCCAATCCCATCATTACCCTGTACTGTGTGACATTATCAACCAATCCCATCATTACCCTGTACTGTGTGACATCATCGCCCAATCCCATCATTACCCTGTACTGTGTGACATCATCACCCAATCCCATCATTACCCTGTACTGTGTGACATCATCGCCCAATCCATCATTACCCTGTACTGTGTGACATCATCGCCCAATCCCATCATTACCTGTACTGTGTGACATCATAACCCAATCCCATCATTACCCTGTACTGTGTGACATCATCATCCAATCTCATCATTACCCTGTACTGTGTGACATCATAACCCAATCCCATCATTACCCTGTACTGTGTGACATCATAACCCAATCCCATCATTACCCTGTACTGTGTGACATCATAACCCAATCCCATCATTACCCTGTACTGTGTGACATCATCACCCAATCCATCATTAACCTGTACTGTGTAACATCATCACCCAATCCCATCATTACCCTGTACTGTGTGACATCATCATCCAATCCCATCATTACCCTGTACTGTGAGACATCATCACCCAATCCCATCATTACCCTGTACTGTGTGACATCATAACCCAATCCCATCATTACCCTGTACTGTGTGACATCATAACCCAATCCCATCATTACCCTGTACTGTGTGACATCATAACCCAATCCCTTCATTACCCTGTACTGTGTGACATCATCACCCAATCCCATCATTACCCTGTACTGTGTAACATCATCACCCAATCCCATCATTACCCTGTACTGTGTGACATCATCACCCAATCCCATCATTACCCTGTACTGTGTGACATCATAACCCAATCCCATCATTACCCTGTACTGTGTGACATCATCACACAATCCCATCATTACCCTGTACTGTGTGACATCATCACCCAATCCCATCATAACCCTGTACTGTGTGACATCATCACCCAATCCCATTATTACCCTGTACTGTGTGACATCATCACCCAATCCCATCATTACCCTGTACTGTGTGACATCATCATCACCCAATCCCATCATTACCCTGTACTGTGTGACATCATCACCCAATCCATCATTACCCTGTACTGTGTGACATCATCGCCCAATCCCATCATTACCCTGTACTGTGTGACATCATCAACCAATCCCATCATAACCCTGTACTGTGTGACATCATCAACCAATCCCATCATAACCCTGTACTGTGTGATATCATCACCCTGTACTATATGACATCATCACCCAATCCCATCATTACCCTGTACTGTGTGACTTCATCACCCAATCCCATCATTAACCTGTACTGTGTGACATCATCATCCAATCCCATCATTACCCTGTACTGTGTGACATCATCACCCTGTACTATATGACATCATCACCCATTCCCATCATTACCCTGTACTGTGTGACATCATCACCCATTCCCATCATTACCCTGTACTGTGTGACATCATCAACCAATCCCATCATAACCCTGTACTGTGTGACATCATCACCCTGTACTATATGACATCATCACCCATTCCCATCATTAACCTGTACTGTGTGACATCATCATCCAATCCCATCATTACCCTGTACTGTGTGACATCATCATCCAATCCCATCATTACCCTGTACTATATGACATCATCACCAATCCCATCATTACCCTGTACTGTGTGACATCATCACCCTGTACTATATGACATCATCACCCATTCCCATCATTACCCTGTACTGTGTGACATCATCACCCAATCCCATCATAACCCTGTACTATATGACATCATCACCCATTCCCATCATTACCCTGTACTGTGTGACATCATAACCCAATCCCATCATTACCCTGTACTGTGTGACATCATCACCCAATCCCATCATTACCCTGTACTGTGTGACATCATCACCCAATCCCATCATTACCCTGTACTGTGTGACATCATCACCCAATCCCATCATAACCCTGTACTATATGACATCATCACCCTGTACTATATGACATCATCACCCATTCCCATCATTAACCTGCACTGTGTGACATCATCACCCAATCCCATCATTACCCTGTACTGTGTGACATCATAACCCAATCCCATCATTACCCTGTACTGTGTGACATCATCACCCAATCCCATCATTACCCTGTACTGTGTGACATCATCACCCAATCACTAGTTGACCTACTATGGAGACGGTGTGAAGTCACTATCCTCCCCCAGTGAGATCATCATCCATTCACAGAATAGAGACAGTATCACCTCACTTTATGACATCATCACATCCCAGAGCAGATGCCTACAAAGACCATGTGATGTTACCATCCAATCACAAGCTGTCCTAATGCCGAGACTGTGTGACATCATCATTCACCTCACTTATTAAAGGGGCGCTCTACCTGAACCCTCACCCCAGTCGTAGACAGAGACATGAGGCATTATTTTGTTATAGTGACCAAACTCCGCTGCACGATCCTTGTTCTTTTTGGCTGTGGACTTGATACTTGACCGTATGACCCACTGAGGTTTTGGGCAATGAGGTCTAATCACCTAAATCATTAGAATATGAGGAGTGTAATTGATTTGGTTTTAATTATAGGGACGATCTGCACCAATGTCGAGGAACCGACGGTGAATTCAGTCCTCACTGGAGATGCAGGAAAACAAAAGCATCCAGTAATACAGTATATCTCCTAATTATCCTCCGAAGGAATGTAACTCTGAACTGCCATCGTAGACTGAGCGCAACATAAACGTTCCCTAATTAAGAGCGGATTATGTAAGTCAGGCCGAGGTGACAAGTCGCTTCAGAGGAATCACCCAACAGATGAAGACTCGGATTTAATTGGGGCTCCAGAGATAAAGTTATTACATTTAGTAAGAAAAATGAAAGAGAGAGTGTTTATATCTTGTTGAGAAGAGGAGATGATTACAGAACAGGACACTCCTCTGTGGGGTCAGGTCTTGTGCTCCTTGTTGGTCATTGTGCCCTCATCGGGTCATTGTACCCCTCGTTGGGTCATTGTTCCTCTTGTTGGGTCATTGTGCCCCTCGTTGGGTTATTGTTCCTCTTGTTGGGTCATTGTGCCCCTCGTTGGGTCACTGTGCCCCTCGTTGGGTCATTGTTCCTCTTGTTGGGTCATTGTGCCCCTCGTTGGGTTATTGTTCCTCTTGTTGGGTCACTGTGATCCTCGTTGGGTTATTGTGCCCCTTGTTGGGTCTTTGTTCCTCTTGCTCTGTCATTGTGCCTCTCATTGGGTTATTGTGCCCCTTGTTGGGTCTTTGTTCCTCTTGCTCGGTCATTGTGCCCCTCGTTGGGTTATTGTGCCCCTTGTTGGGTCTTTGTTCCTCTCGTTGGGTCATTGCCCCTCTTGTTGGGTCGTTGTGCCCCTCTTTGGGTCTTTGTTCCTCTTGTTGGGTCATTGTGCCCTTCGCTGGGTCATTGTCCCTCTCGTTGGGTCATTGTGCCCTTTGTTGGGTCTTTGTTACTCTAGTTGGGTCATTGTGCTACTCACTGGGTAATTGTGCCCCTCGCTGGGTCATTGTGAACCTCGTTGGGTCATTGTTCCTTTTGTTGGGTCACTGTGATCCTCGTTGTGTCACGGTGCCCTTCGTTATGTCATTGTGCCCCTCTCTGGGTTATTGTGCCCCTCTCTGCGTCAGGTCTGGTCTATGGTGGCTTATTGTGCCCCTCTCTGGGTTATTGTACCCCTCACTGGGTCAGGTCTGGTCTATGGTGGCCAAGAGGTCATATGGGACTTTTTGGGATGTTCGTGATGACATTGTGGCCTTTGTACATCACATGTACTTATCAATGTCCAAGGGTTTGGCCATGTTGGCTAGTTCAGTACACATGCTCTATATTATCTCTACCAGTAGATGGGGAGCAGACTGGGGCCCCCAATTCTATGGGACCAAATGCTCAATGGGCCAAAATCTGACAAAAGATGACTGTAATATTGATATCCATCCTCAGGATTATCGATGTCCGATCTGAAGGGTCTACAACTGGACATCCCCATGGCACTCCATGGATGACACTTCTATTTAGTACCCCTAATACTTTCTCCAGCGTGCCCTGATTAGTATGACATGCTAAGAGAGCAACGGATTGCCCCTAAAACACCCATGTGCCAAATGTTGGCAATATGTCCAAGGCCAACCACAATGTCCTCAATGCTCCCTAGCCCAACCACACTGCCCCCTGGTAGCCACAATGTCCCTGTACCAGCCACACTGCCCCCTAGTAGCCACAATGTACAGATACCAGCCACACTGCCCCCTAGTAGCCACAATGTCCTTATGTGGCGCCCCTGTGACCAGGTGGCAACAGGAGGGAAGTGCTGCCAGGTAAGCAAGGTTGAAAACACACCCACACAGCACAAGCACCGACCCTACGCCTAGGACTCTAGGATGGGCAAGGGTGGCAGAGTGTAGCACAATGGGTGGAGTGCAGGCAGGACACTGACAAAGTGGGAGGAGCATTGAAGGAGAAATGCTGCAACACTAAACATAACATGCACATGAATAAGCTAATGGCCATTGGAAACAGTGAAAAGCAGGGCATTGTGTACAGCTAATAAATGTATGTGGAAGAGGAAAGCAGTAAATGCTGTATTAGAAAAAAGAAATGAGAGACTTAGCTTCAACACTGGCGCCACTGCGAAGAGCCCGGTAATTACGTCAAAGTGCTCTCATAATACCGGGTCCTATACTAACACTCTATGCTGTGTACTATTGCTTATATGGGTATGTGTTGCCAGTCCTTATACTTTATATGAAGTGGGAGGAGTGACTCAAACAAAACCCAGGAGCGCAACACACAGGGTTAGACAGTGAACAGAAGAAGAACAGAGAACAGCAGAGTGAACAGAGAGACACTTCCCAGACAGTTTCAGGCTCCCTGGAGGCGCAGAATCCTGTGAGGCACAGACCCCTTGAAGTGAAGGGAAGGGAAAGACGTGAAGAGACCCCACAGCTAAGGATGGTGGGAGGACAAGGGCCCAGCAGCCTGAGACCCGTGCCTGTGGAACCCTTACCACAGTGACTGAAGGAAGGAGCCTGGTGTGCCCAAAGACAGCAACCTGGGACACTGGAAGGGCTAGGCCAACACCAAAGAACCGGCTTTGATGAAGTGACCTGGGATTCTATACCCTAATCACGAGACACACCGGTGGGGGGCAGAGACTTTATGTGTTGCAGCCTAACTTACCACTACGGCAGAGGAATACAGTTGTCACAATAGGACTGGTGACCCTGACTTTACGGGAAAATCCTTCACCCGTGAGTCCGAGATGGCCAGACCAAACCTGTGAGTGAGGTACTACGTCTATACTGAGAGAAGGGCCTGAAAGGACTTTGAGGGATCAACAGAGAAAAGCTACCTGAGCTGCACAGTGTGGGTAAACCAGAGCAGTGCTGAAGTGTAAAGTTGAGTAAAGTACCCTGCGAGCTCATCTGTGTGTGGAAATTGGATTACTTTCACTCCTGCAAGAAACTGCTTTTGTTTTCAGCACTGAGAAGTCTCACCTAGAGAGCCACAGCCTGTCAGCCCTGCACACTGACTGGAGAAGCTGTGACTTGCATCTAGCACAGCCCCTCACTACATCCATCCCAACTACTCCTGCACTGGGGACCCTCAGCCATACCCGAGGAGGGCTTACCATCCACGCTGCCCCAAGTCACTGTCCCAGCAGGAATACGGCAGCGGTGGTTCTATTAACCACATACCCCGGGTGGCGTCACGACAAATCCCCTGTAAATATACTCCTTTTTGGACTGATCCCAGGCCACGGGAACGGGTCGCGACTACCGTGATATCCCCGAGAGACCGCCACCGGCCCGGTTCCCGAGTACCCCATAGCCTGGGGGTGCATCAGTTACACTAGCCACACTGCCCCCTAGTAGCCACAATGTCCCTATACCAGCTTCAGTACCCCTTACTGGTCATAATGTCTCTGTTTGTGCCATGAAGCCACCATATTCCTTTGAGTTGACACTTTTGCTCCACATGTGAGTTCTGTGCCCCAGGACCATCACATCTTCTCGTCAGGAGACCTTTTCTTACTCTTTTTATTTGTTGTCATCTTTGACCTATTTTTTTTCTTCCTTTTCTGTATTTTGAGTTTAGCGATAAAACACAGGGCCAAAGAGCTGCAATACCAGACACAACCATTACACGAGGGTGGCGCCATTTCTGACTCCAATCAGTCTTAATACCAGGGAACATTCATCACATACGGTAATTATTTCATGACTGTGGGTGGTATTATACACTCAGCATATGGTATTATTTTATCATTATAGGTGGTATTATGATGCGCTGTATGGTAATATTAGGCGCTGTATGGTAATAATGTAATGTGGACATGTGTGAGCCGCAGATAAGGAGCCACTCCGGGGATCAGGGCAGGAGGTGTGCACGGAGGGGCTACACTGAAGCGTTTCACCTCCATATAGAGAAAGGAGCTGTACAAATATGTGGACAGAACAATATCAGCATATCCCTTACTGAAATACTCTGTGCTGCTGGCAACTTAACTCCTTTCACTCAATAAGTGTTAGGCCCAATCGTCTCCCCTGTCCCCCTCTGTACATGGCCCCGTGACCACTAACACTGTGGACGGGTCACGGCCCCCCCCCAATACTCCTCTCCTGAAATACTCTGTGCTGCTGTGGACAAGCCTGTTCCTTCCACTGCACACGCTTGGTCTTTGATCAGCCCACTCATTAGAGTAGTCATCACCAGGTGTCACTCCAGGGCAGTCCCTGGACCTGTGGGTCTAAGTGCAAGTATGAAGAATAGGGCAAAAGCAGAGACGTGGTGAGACGGTCACGGCAATATACAAAGTCAGGGTCAAGAGATGAGAGGTCAGCATAAATGAATATTAGGATATTAGGTATCAGGTGAGACTAAACACTAAAACACCAAGGCAAGAGACTAGAGACAAACTAGGAGTAGAGAAAGCCTGATATATCTACTGCTGGCAGGGGATAGGCCAGAAAGCAGCACTCTGCAGGAGACACGTGATTAAATTCTTGTGGAGTCTGGCCACTCCTCGCTATATCTGGGTGGAGACTCTCCAGCAACAGGAGGATGTAGCAGTGCTGTAAGCGTTGCACAAGGCAGCTCAGCGGGATGGCCTAACACCGGATGGAGCTGAGCGGAGCCTGTCATACATGTGTGGTCCGATTTACAGATGTGAATCGAGGATGTTGCTACCATATCCTCAGACTTGGCCCAAGGAAAAAAATCGGACATGTGCACGGGCTCAGAGAATAACATTGGCCCGAGTGTGGTTCCATGTTTTGAGTGAACTCAAGCCTTATAAATGGTTGCAGCTCTGGTGGGGAGCAGAGCAGAATGATAGCCACGCCAGGACATACCTTTATAATATGGTGCCCAGAGCATTACACCTTCAGTGCCCCCGCTCTCCACATGTCAGGGGCACAGAGGCACTCACCGCTCATGTTCTCCGCTCGTCCTATCTCTGCTTCTTCTGTTGGCTCTCGGGGTCTGCGCATGCGTTGCAGGTCTCCCAGGAGCGCGTTTAGGGCGCTGCCACGCTCATCTACCCTGCCTTAATGAGCCAGCAGGTACTAACCAGAGAGTGCCTATGGCCGTACGTGTCTTATTCAGTTCAGTAGATAGTTGTCAGGTCCCCTGTATCTTGAGCCCGCTTACCCTGCACTGACCAGTACCTGTACTCTCAATGGTGTAACGTGAAGCTCGTGAGCTCCAATGCAAAAGCTCCAACTGAGATTATTGCAAATCTTTAATAGCATTAGTCTTTTTCTGCAGGGACGTTTGTGGCTCCCTGGACTCCAGGGCCCGGGTGCGATTGCAAGTCCTGCACTTGTTGTAGTTAAACCGTTGTGTGCTCCTATTCCTGTCCAGTATGCATGCCGAGTGTGCCCGAACCTGGCCGTATCTGCCTGCCCTGCTGCCGTGCCATCTGCACCATTCTGAACCTGCCTTGCTGCCACACCCTGTGTACCAGCCAGAGACTTACCCTCTGTGCCCATCCGAATCAGTCAAGCGGTCATACCTACTGCTCCAGCTAAACCAGCTGTGCTGCCATACCCACTGCGCCAGTTCAAATCTGTACCTACTGCTCCAACTAAACCAGCCCTGCTGCTGTACCCGCTGTGCCAGTCCTAATCAGTCCACCGGCCATACCTACTGCTCCAGCTAAACTAGCCCTGCTGCCGTACCCGCTGTGCCACTCCGAATCCGTACCTACTGCTCCAGCTAAACCAGCTGTGCTGCCATACCCACTGCGCCAGTTCAAATCTGTACCTACTCCTCCAACTAAACCAGCCCTGCTGCTGTACCCGCTGTGCCAGTCCAAATCAGTCCACCGGCCATACCTACTCCTCCAGCTAAACTAGCCCTGCTGCCATACCTGCTTGGCCAGTCCAAATTTGTACCTACTGCTCAAGCTAAACCAGCCCTGCTGCCGTACCCGCTGTGCCAGTCCGAATCCGTACCTACTGCTCCAGCTAAACCAGTCCTGCTGCCATACCCGCTATGCCAGTCCGAATCCGTACCTACTGCTCCAGTTAAACCAGTCCTGCTGCCGTACCCGCTGTCTCAGTCTGAATCAGTCCACCGGCCATACTTACTGCTCCAGTTAAACCAGCCCTGCTGCCGTACCCACTGTACCAGTCCGAATCTGTACCTACTCCTCCAGCTAAACCAGTCCTGCTGCCATACCCGCTGTGCCAGTCCGAATCCGTGCCTACTGCTCCAGCTAAACCAGCCCTGCTGCTGTACCCGCTGTGCCAGTCCTAATCAGTCCACCGGCCATACCTGCTGCTCCAGCTAAACCAGCCCTGCTGCCGTACCCGCTGTGCCAGTCCGAATCGGTACCTACTGCTCCAGTTAAACCAGTCCTGCTGCCGTACCCGCTGTCTCAGTCCGAATCAGTACCTACTGCTCCAGCTAAACCAGCCCTGCTGCCGTACCTGCTTGGCCATTCCAAATTTGTACCTACTGCTCCAGTTAAACCAGTCCTGCTGCCGTACCCACTGTACCAGTCCAAATCTGTACCTACTGCTCCAGCTAAACCAGCCCTGCTGCCGTACCCGCTGTGCCAGTCCAAATCCGTACCTACTGCTCCAGCTAAACCATTCCTGCTGCCGTACCCGCTGTGCCAGCCCGAATCTGTACCTACTGCTCCAGCTAAACCAGCCCTGCTGCCGTACCCACTGTGCCACTCCGAATCCTTACCTACTGCTCCATCTAAACCAGCCCTGCTGCCGTACCCGCTGTGCCACTCTGAATCGGTACCTACTGCTCCATCTAAACCAGCCCTGCTGCCGTACCCGCTGTGCCAGCCCGAATCTGTACCTACTGCTCCAGCTGAACCAGACCTGCTGCCGTACCCGCTGTGCCAGTCCGAATCCGTACCTACTGCTCCAGGTAAACCAGACCTGCTGCCGTACCCGCTGTGCCAGTCCGAATCCGTACCTACTGCTCCAGCTAAACCAGTCCTGCTGCCGTACCCTCTGTGCCAGTCCGAATCTGTACCTACTGCTCCAGCTAAACCAGTCCTGCTGCCGTACCCGCTGTCTCAGTCTGAATCAGTCCACCGGCCATACTTACTGCTCCAGTTAAACCAGCCCTGCTGCCGTACCCACTGTACCAGTCCGAATCTGTACCTACTCCTCCAGCTAAACCAGTCCTGCTGCCATACCCGCTGTGCCAGTCCGAATCCGTGCCTACTGCTCCAGCTAAACCAGCCCTGCTGCTGTACCCACTGTCTCAGTCTGAATCCGTACCTACTGCTCCAGCTAAACCAGCCCTGCTGCTGTACCCGCTGTGCCAGTCCTAATCAGTCCACCGGCCATACCTGCTGCTCCAGCTAAACCAGCCCTGCTGCCGTACCCGCTGTGCCAGTCCGAATCGGTACCTACTGCTCCAGTTAAACCAGTCCTGCTGCCGTACCTGCTGTCTCAGTCCGAATCAGTCCACCGGCCAAACCTACTGCTCCAGCTAAACCAGCCCTGCTGCCGTACCTGCTTGGCCATTCCAAATTTGTACCTACTGCTCCAGTTAAACCAGTCCTGCTGCCGTACCCACTGTACCAGTCCAAATCTGTACCTACTGCTCCAGCTAAACCAGACCTGCTGCCGTACCCACTGTACCAGTCCAAATCTGTACCTACTGCTCCAGCTAAACCAGCCCTGCTGCTGTACCCGCTGTGCCAGTCCAAATCCGTACCTACTGCTCCAGCTAAACCATTCCTGCTGCGTACCCGCTGTGCCAGTCCGAATCCGTACCTACTGCTCCAGCTAAACCAGCCCTGCTGCCGTACCCGCTGTTCCAGTCTGAATCGGTACCTACTGCTCCATCTAAACCAGCCCTGCTGCCGTACCCGCTGTGCCAGCCCGAATCTGTACCTACTGCTCCAGCTAAACCAGCCCTGCTGCCGTACCCACTGTGCCACTCCGAATCCTTACCTACTGCTCCATCTAAACCAGCCCTGCTGCCGTACCCGCTGTGCCAGTCCGAATCAGTACCTACTGCTCCAGCTGAACCAGACCTGCTGCCGTACCCGCTGTGCCAGTCCGAATCCGTACCTACTGCTCCAGGTAAACCAGACCTGCTGCCGTACCCGCTGTGCCAGTCCGAATCCGTACCTACTGCTCCAGCTAAACCAGTCCTGCTGCCGTACCCGCTGTGCCAGTCCGAATCCGTACCTACTGCTCCAGCTAAACCATTCCTGCTGCCGTACCCGCTGTGCCAGTCCGAATCCGTACCTACTGCTCCAGCTAAACCAGCCCTGCTGCCGTACCCGCTGTGCCAGTCTGAATCGGTACCTACTGCTCCATCTAAACCAGCCCTGCTGCCGTACCCGCTGTGCCAGCCCGAATCTGTACCTACTGCTCCAGCTAAACCAGCCCTGCTGCCGTACCCACTGTGCCACTCCGAATCCTTACCTACTGCTCCATCTAAACCAGCCCTGCTGCCGTACCCGCTGTGCCACTCTGAATCGGTACCTACTGCTCCATCTAAACCAGCCCTGCTGCCGTACCCACTGTGCCACTCCGAATCCTTACCTACTGCTCCATCTAAACCAGCCCTGCTGCCGTACCCGCTGTGCCACTCTGAATCGGTACCTACTGCTCCATCTAAACCAGCCCTGCTGCCGTACCCGCTGTGCCAGCCCGAATCTGTACCTACTGCTCCAGCTAAACCAGCCCTGCTGCCGTACCCACTGTGCCACTCCGAATCCTTACCAACTGCTCCATCTAAACCAGCCCTGCTGCCGTACCCGCTGTGCCAGTCCGAATCAGTACCTACTGCTCCAGCTGAACCAGACCTGCTGCCGTACCCGCTGTGCCAGTCCGAATCGGTATCTACTGTTCCAGCTAAACCAGACCTGCTGCCGTACCCACTGTGCCAGTCCGAATCTGTACCTACTGCTCCATCTAAACCAGTCCTGCTGCCGTACCCGCTGTGCCATTCCGAATCCGTACCTACTGCTCCATCTAAACCAGCCTTGCTGCTGTACCCGCTGTAGCTGTCTTGTCTTCAGCAGAGACTATGCCTGGCTGCATCCCGCGACCCCTGGGGTCAGCTGTCGAGATCCCCTGGACTTGCACCTGGCAGCTACCTATCAGCACCAGCCTATCTTCCCTATCTGAGGTTCCAGAAAGGACTCGGTAGCCGCTCAGGTACGCTCCTCCAGGTTGAGATCGGTGCCGCGGCTCATTGGGTCCAATACTGGACACTCGCCTAAGCGGGGGTGATACAGCGTCCGCCACACCTTACCCAACACATTGATTGTGAACTCTCCTGCACCCTATAGAGGGAATGCTCACAGGTATCACTACAGGAGGTGCAGGTAGAAGATGCTGCTTCCAAATTCCCCTCTGTCACATAGGACACCACCATGAACAGCACATGGTAGATAGGGTCCATGTTAAAAATGTTGCAATACCAGACTCATCCTATGGTGGCGCCGTTAATGAAGGAAAAGAATCGGATTTTGCCATCTGGGTTAAACGCCATAAGACAATTATATATGAATCTCGGAGATGGGGACGGATGTCCTGGCAATAGGGGGAGGGGGGCCCCCATACAATCCCAATTACACATAATGCCTGGCTTTCTGCTTGCAGTATTTTCTGCTGCGCTCAGTAAAAACTTTACACATGAAATACAGGCCGCGCGCCTTAATCACATCAGAAGGAGGAAAGTTCAGGCGCCTGCAGACACCTCCAGCTGAACGTAAAAGTAAAATATATTAGGGCTTTTTTTTTATCCCTCTCTCCCAAATTACAGATCGTTGCACGACTAAAGCACCTCAAAGGCTCCTGCACTTCTAAGAGCGCGCCGTCTGCAGAGCCGCAAGAAAGAGCGAAGAAATCAGAAAAGAGGAAAAAACGGACAAATCTACTGGAGAATGAGAGCGGAGACATTGTGGATAAAATAGGCAACACTGACACGTAGCAAAACTGAGAAATGACAGCAAGATCCGCTGTAATATCACAACAATTATGAGAATGTCCTGTGGATAGGTAAAAGGTGATGAGAATGTCCCCTGTCTTGTATATTGGTGATGAGAATGTCCCGTGTCTTGTATATTGGTGATGAGAATGTCCCGTGTCTTGTATATTGGTGATGAGAATGTCCCGTGTCTTGTATATTGGTGATGAGAATGTCCCGTGCCTTGTATATTGGTGATGAGAATGTCCCGTGCCTTGTATATTGGTGATGAGAATGTCCCCTGTCTTGTATATTGGTGATGAGAATGTCCCGTGTCTTGTATATTGGTGATGAGAATGTCCCTGTCTTGTATATTGGTGATGAGAATGTCCCCTGTCTTTTATATTGGTGATGAGAATGTCCCGTGCCTTGTATATTGGTGATGAGAATGTCCCTTGTCTTGTATATTGCTGATGAGAATGTCCCCTGTCTTGTATATTGGTGATGACAATGTCCCTTGTCTTGTATATTGGTGATGAGAATGTCCCCTGTCTTGTATATTGGTGATGAGAATGTCCCCTGTCCTGTATATTGGTGATGAGAATGTCCCCTGTCTTGTATATTGGTGATGAGAATGTCCCCTGTCTTGTTATTGGTGATGAGAATGTCCCGTGTCTTGTATATTGGTGATGAGAATGTCCCGTGTCTTGTATATTGGTGATGAGAATGTCCTGTGCCTTGTATAATTGGTGATGGAGAATGTCCTGTGTCTTGTATATTGGTGATGAGAATGTTCTGTGCCTTGTATAATGGTAATGGCAATGTTCTGTGCCTTGTATATTAGTAATGAGAATGTCTGTGTCTTGTATATTGGTGATGAGAATGTTCTGTATCTTGTATATTGGTGATGAGAAAGTTCTGTGTCTTGTATATTGGTGATGAAAGTTCTGTGTTTGTATATTGGTGATGAGAATGTCCTGTGCTTGTATATTGGTGATGAGAATGTCCTGTGTCTTGTATATTGGTGATGAGAATGTTCTGTGCCTTGTATAATTTGGTAATGGCAATGTTCTGTGCCTTGTAGATTAGTAATGAGAATGTCTGTGTCTTGTATATTGGTGATGAGAATGTTCTGTTCTTGTATATTGGTGATGAGAAAGTTCTGTGTCTTGTATATTGGTGATGAGAATGTCCTGTGTCTTGTATATTGGTGATGAGAATGTCCTGTGTCTTGTATATTGGTGATGAGAATGTCCTGTGTCTTTATATTGGCGATGAGAATGTCCTGTGTCTTTATATTGGATGAGAATGTCCTGTGTCTTGTATGTTGGTGATGAGAATGTCCTGTGTCTTGTATATTGGTGATGAGAATGTCCTGTGCTTGTATATTGGTGATGAAAATGTCCTGTGCCTTGTATATTGGTGATGAGAATGTCCTGTGTCTTGTATATTGGTGATGAAAATGTTCTGTGTCTTGTGTATTGGTGATGAGAATGTCCCGTGTCTTGTATATTAGTGATGAGAATGTCCTGTGTCTTGTGTATTGGTGATGAGAATGTCCCGTGTCTGGTATATTGGTGATGAAAATGTCCTGTGCCTTGTATATTGGTGAAGAGAATGTCCTGTGTCTTGTGTATATGGTGATGAGAATGTCCAGTGTCTGGTATATTGGTGAAGAAAATGTCCTGTGTCTTGTGTATTGGTGATGAGAATGTCCGTGTCTTGTATATTGGTGATGAGAATGTCCCTGTCTTGTATATTGGTAATGAGAATGTCCCGTGCCTTGTATATTGGTGATGAGAATGTCCCTATCTTGTATATTGATGATGAGAATGTCCTGTGTCTTGTGTATTGGTGATGAGAATGCCCTGTGTCTTGTATATTGGTGATGAGAATGTCCTGTGTCTTGGTGATGAGAATGTCCCGTGTCTGGTATATTGGTGAAGAAAATGTCCTGTGTCTTGTGTATATTGGTGATGAGAATGTCCAGTGTCTTGTATATTGGTGATGAGAATGCCCCCTGTCCTTGTATATTGGTAATGAGAATGTCCCGTGCCTTGTATATTGGTGATGAGAATGTCCCCTATCTTGTATATTGATGATGAGAATGTCCTGTGTCTTGTGTATTGGTGATGAGAATGTTCTGTGTCTTGTGTATTGGTGATGAGAATGTCCCGTGTCTGGTATATTGGTGATGAGAATGTCTTGTGTCTGGTATATTGGTGATGAGAATGTCCCTGTCCTTGTATATTGGTAATGAGAATGTCCCGTGCCTTGTATATTGGTGATGAGAATGTCCCCTATCTTGTATATTGGTAATGAGAATGTCCCTGCCTTGTATATTGGTGATGAGAATGTCCCGTGTCTTGTATATTGATGATGAGAATGTCCCGTGTCTTGTGTATTGGTGATGAGAATGTTCTGTGTCTTGTACCATTAAATGTGATATTTAGTTCTCCTACAGTTTTATCTTATAATCACCGTACTGGAGTCTGATCCTGTATATTATATTATTACTTCTTTATCCCTATTGGCAGTGGCTGCAATGTTCGTCTATGTGGACTGCTCCCTATTTGCTCATTTCCAGCCCCTGTCCGCCATCTTGACTGTAGATATCACTGCCTCCAGGTAATATCTTTGGTAATTAGGTGTCCCTTGATGCCTATCCCAAAATTAATGTGCTGTTGTGGCCATATCAGACGTTATAGATATTCCAAGAAAATGCGCTAAATTAATTTCTCGTTTAAAAAAAAAAAAAAATATTGGAAAGATCACCCGTGGCCAAACTAATCCTGCACAAGCGAGGTGCAAGGAATTTACCATGTAGGAGCTGGGGGGGCGCTGGTGCACTATGTAGATATCCCAGCCGCTCACATCCTTTAAATAGAGGGAATACATAAATGCACAGGGACAGGCCGTGTGCAAGCTCCAGCCCCTGCAGGGAGAAGAGAAAACTGCAGACAAGAGGATACAATGACTACAACAGTATAGACAGGGCACACATTGTTGGCGGTCAGTCAATATTATCCAGCCTTGTGTTACGTCTGGTATATACAGGCAAAGGGGTTTAGGTAGCAGGATGGCAGTGATGGGCAAAAGGCAATCAGAGGAACTAGTTTGACCCTTAGACTGGGATTCCCTAGCTGACTCTATTTCAAGAAGTACATCTAAAGGTGAGGATGTCTGGGCTGCCACCCTTGCCCCCTCACCTCCACCTGGATAAGCAGAGCAACTTCCACAAAGATTATGTTGTAGAAACCCCTTTCCTGGTAGAGCTAATTTGAAGTGAGACGTTAGGGATCTCCACATCTGCCAATTCTGGTCCATATTCAGGTTTGTCGATCGATTGTAGAACAAGCCAACACAGCCAGTATGTCAGTGTGGATATGTGGCGCCCCGGCAAGCAGACGTCAGAGATGGATACTGCACCCGTAAAAGAGGTGCAGGTGCTCCAGCTGTAGGTGGACCCTAGGATGGTGGGTGGTACTCTTTCCCAACACTCCCACACTAGCAGATAGGGTGGGAGGGTACCCGGGAGGGAATAAATTCACCTCTAGGGGGAACAAGAAGGTTTTTGCTCCAAGAGAGTTGGTCTTTTGTCTTTGCCTCTAAGCCAAAAGAGGTTAGGGTCTCTCGGCTGAGGGACCAGGGAGAGATGGAAGAAGAAGAGAGGGTTAAAGAGATCAAGGGTCAGTTAAAGAAGGAACACCAAGGGATCCACCATGCCACCTGGGATCCACTTGCAGCCACCCGTTAGCTACCTGTTCTTATAACATCCAAAGTACTGAACTATAACTGCACTTGCAACAACTAACAGTAAAGTACCCGAGGAAAAGTGACTTTGCCTCTGCCTGTTTTTCCTTTTCCACGAACTTGTTCACCATACAGGAACGCTGCCCCAGAGGTCCAGCCCTACCAGTAGAGGACTTTGCCAACAAGCCGCGATACCATCTACCTCCGGCGGACTGTGGCGGCCCTGGTGGCTCCTCACCAGAAACTACAGGTGGCGTCACGACAATCTGTATATAAATTCCCCTGTAAATATAACCCTTTTTCAAAAGAAGTCCCCCAGGACACGGGATCAGGCGCGGCCACCACTCCCCGTGACACTGCAACGCTTCCGTGGAGCCTGATACCCGAGTACCCCAAAGCCTAGGGCTCGACAGATAGCTTGTCTAAAGAACTTTGCCAAGCAACACGAATTTATTGATACTCCTGAAACAATAGGATGGCTTAGCAATTATCCAAAATCATACAAAAAGGTGAACGAAAGTCCCTGAGACATGGACACTGCTGAAACAGCTCAAACAAGACAAGATCCAGTCAAACCAGCCATAAATGTAGCAAATATTCAGATGCAGCGTTTTGCGGAGGGATCCGCAATGTGACCGCGGCACCGCAAGCCCCAATCTTTATGACCGTGCGCACCCATTCACTGCCATATGTGATCTGTGCACCGTGCGCTCCCATATAAAGATAGGGCTTGCGGTGCTGCGGTCACATTGCAGATCCCCTCCCAGAACGCTGCGGAGGGGAACGCAAATGTGAAGGCAGCTTTATACAAACCAATACAACACCATTATCAAAGCTATCTAAATTCCTTAAATGATAGTCAAAACAAGATATAAAATATTAACCATGTTAACCAGAACAATTACAATCTTCATGAAGCTGCACAGCAAGAAAGTTTCAGCAGAACTGCACACAACGTCCACGCAGCACACAGGTCTTGCATAGACTGAACTCTATCAGCGACACCAGCTGATGGGTCATGGGACTACTTAATGCCTGGGGAGTGGACAACCGCATCACCTGATTCACTCAGCAACAACTAACACTGCAGAGCCACGGAAGTTAACCCTTGATAGACTGAAGGAAATTATTAACTCCATTTAAGCACTGCAGAGCAGTCTACCCGCGACACATTGTTGCTCGTTGCAATGGACTGTAGTTGCGTTGGGGCGTCACGATTGCTGGAGATAATCCACGTAAAGTTATGGAGTTTCCCTTTAAGTTTTTACATCTTGTTGCATGGCTACTTCTCATGACTATTCCATCGGCCTCCATCATACACTTATATATACACATATAGTCCTCCTGGAGGGAGCCGGCCACAGAGGTTGGCACGACTCGAGTCTTGTACATCTCACGTAAATGGCTCTCATCTAAGATCATCAAGAAATATTGAGGGGAAATGATGGCCGGGTCAGCAGATAACTAATGTCTGGGATCTTTGGCGCGTTAAAAGGACATTGTCGGAATCTTATCATCGTCTTGGAGACAAGAAAGTTTCTTCCAGACGACTTGAAGTGTGAGAATTTGCTCCGTTTGGGTCAGATGAAAATCACCTCGATGTGAATGATTTCAGATGAGCTCGTCAGGGGCTGACATGAAAAGTTTCTTTTGAAAGTCTCGGTGCCGTTGTGAAGCCGCGGACCCTTATTGCTATTCCAGACGGTCTTCAAATAGCGCTGTGTTTCCACTCATGTCTCCTGGCCTCGCGAAACCCTCAGCCAAAATATCTGCCTTCACCCCGGCTCCTTCCGTCCTAGATCCTACAGAAAGTGCAGAACTGAGAGAAACAAATTATTATTACACATAATGATACTGAAAAGACACAAGTTCACTGCTGGAAAGGTGGGTATGGTGGGGGGACAAGTGGGGAACATGGACATGGTGGGGGGACAAGTGGGGAACATGGACATGGTGGGGGACAAGTGGGGCACATGGACATGGTGGAGGAACAAGTGGGGCACATGGACATGGTGGAGGAACAAGTGGGGCACATGGACATGGTGGAGGAACAAGTGGGGAACATGGACATGTAATAACAAGTGGGGAACATGGACATGGTGGGGGGTACAAGTGGGGAACATGGACATGGTGGAGGAACAAGTGGGGCACATGGACATGGTGGAGGAACAAGTGGGGAACATGGACATGTAATAACAAGTGGGGAACATGGACATGGAGGAACAAGTGGGGAACATGGATATGGTGGAACAAGTGGGCACATGAACATGGTGGGGGACAAGTGAGGACATGGACATGGTGGAGGAACAAGTGGGGCACATGGACATGGTGGTGGTACAAGTGGGGCACATGGACATGTAATAACAAGTGGGGAACATGGACATGGAGGAACAAGTGGGGAACATGGATATGGTGGAACAAGTGGGGCACATGGACATGGTGGAGGTACAAGTGACTGTGGGGATGGAACATGGACATGGTGGGGGACAAGTGGGGAACATGGACATGGAGGAACAAGTGGGGCACATGGACATGGTGGAGGTACAAGTGGGGAACATGGACATGGTGGGGGTACAAGTGGGGAACATGGACATGGTGGGGGTACAAGTGGGGCACATGGACATGGTGGGGGTACAAGTGGGGCACATGGACATGGCGCGTGGACTAAGTGGGGAACATGGACATGGTGGGGGACAATGGGGCACATGAACATGGTGGGTGTACAAGTGGGGCACATGAACATGGTGGGGGTACAAGTGGGGCACATGAACATGGCGCGGGGACTAAGTGAGGCACATGGACATGGTGGAAGAACAAGTGGGGAACATGGACATGGTGGGGGACAAGTGGGGCACATGGACATGGTAGGGGACAAGTGGGCACATGGACATGGTGGGGGGACAATGGGGAACATGGACATGGTGGGAACAAGTGGGGAACATGGACATGTGGGGGGACAAGTGGGGAACATGGACATGGTGGGGGGACAAGTGAGGCACATGGACATGGCGCGGGACTAAGTGAGGCACATGGACATGTGGGGGTACAAGTGGGGCACATGGACATGGTGGGGACAAGTGGGGCACATGGACATGGCGCGGGGACTAAGTGAGGCACATGGACATGGTGGGGTACAAGTGGGGAACATGAACATGGCGCGGGACTAAGTGAGGCACATGAACGTGGGGAAGAACAAGTGGGGAACATGACATGGTGGAAAAACAAGTGGGGAACATGGACATGGTGGGGTACAAGTGGGGAACATGGACATGGTGGGGTACAAGGGGAACATGGACATGGTGGGGGAACAAGTGGGGAACATGGACATGGTGGGGGGACTAAGTGAGGCACATGGACATGGCGCGGGGACTAAGTGAGGCACATGGACATGGTGGGGGTACAGATGGGGCACATGGACATGGTGGGGGGACAAGTGGGGAACATGGACATGGTGGGGAACAAGTGGGGAACATGGACATGGTGGAAACATGTGGGAACATGGACATGGTGGGGGTACAAGTGGGAACATGGCATGGAGGGAACAAGTGGGGAACATGGACATGGTGGGGGTACAAGTGGGGACATGGACATGGGGGGGACAAGTGGGACATGGACATGGTGGAGGGACAAGTGGGGAACATGGACATGGTGGAGAGACAAGTGGGGAACATGGACATGGTGGAAAAACAAGTGGGAACATGGACATGGTGGGGTACAAGTGGGGAACATGGACATGGTGGGGTACAAGTGGGGAACATGGACATGGTGGGGACAAGTGGGGAACATGGCATTGGGGGGGGAACAAGTGGGGAACATGGACATGGTGGACAAAACAAGTGGGGAACATGGGACCATGGGGGGGTACAAGTGGGTAACATGAACATGGTGGGGGACAAGTGGGGAACATGGACATGGTGGAGGAACAAGTCGGGAACATGGACATGGTGGGGGTACAAGTGGGGAACATGGACATGGCTGGAGGAACAAGTGGGAACATGGACATGGTGGAGGAACAAGTGGGGAACATGGACATGGTGGAGGAACAAGTGGGGACATGACATGGTGGGGGTACAAGTGGGGACATGGACATGGGGGGGTACAAGTGGGAACATGGACATGGGAGGAACAAGTGGGGAACATGGACATGTGTGGACAAGTACATGAATGGTGGGGGAACAAGTGGGGAACATGACATGGAGGAACAAGTGGGGAACATGGACATGGAGGGGAACAAGTGGGGAACATGGACATGGTGGGGGACAAGTGGGGAACATGGACATGGTGGGGGACAAGTGGGAACATGGAACATGGCGCGGGGACTAAGTGAGGCACATGGACATGGTGGGGGTACAAGTGGGGAACATGAACATGGTGGGGGACAAGTGAGGCACATGGAACGTGGGGAATGACACAGTGGGAACATGTGGACAAGGGTGGAAGAACAGTGGGGAACATGGACATGGTGGAGAACAAGTGGGGAACATGGACATGGTGGAAAAACAAGTGGGGAACATGGACATGGTGGGGTACAAGTGGGGAACATGGACATGGTGGGGGTACAAGTGGGGAACATGGACATGGTGGGGGAACAAGTGGGGAACATGGACATGGTGGGGGGACTAAGTGAGGCACATGGACATGGCGGGGACTAAGTGAGGCACATGGACATGGTGGGGGTACAAGTGGGGCACATGGACATGGTGGGGGGACAAGTGGGGAACATGGACATGGTGGAGGAACAAGTGGGGAACATGGACATGGTGGAAAAACAAGTGGGGAACATGGACATGGTGGGGGTACAAGTGGGGAACATGGGCATGGAGGAACAAGTGGGGAACATGGACATGGTGGGGGTACAAGTGGGGAACATGGACATGGTGGGGGACAAGTGGGGAACATGGACATGGTGGAGGAACAAGTGGGGAACATGGACATGGTGGAGAACAAGTGGGGAACATGGACATGGTGGAAAAACAAGTGGGGAACATGGACAAGGTGGGGGTACAAGTGGGGAACATGGACATGGTGGGGGTACAAGTGGGGAACATGGACATGGTGGGGGGACAAGTGGGGAACATGGTCATGGTGGGGGAACAAGTGGGGAACATGGACATGGTGGAAAAACAAGTGGGAACATGGACCAGGTGGGGGTACAAGTGGGGAACATGGACATGGTGGAGGAACAAGTGGGGAACATGGACATGGTGGAGGGACAAGTGGGGAACATGGACATGGTGGGGGAACAAGTGGGGAACAGGGAACATGGTGGGGGACAAGTGGGGAACATGGACATGGTGGGGGACAGAAGTTGGGAACATGGACATAGTGGAGGAACAAGTGGGGCAAATGGACATGGTGGAGGAAGCAAGTGGGGCACATGGACATGTGCAGGAACAAGTGGGAACATGGACAAGGTGGGGGTACAAGTGGGGAACATGGACATGTGGGGGAACAAGTGGTGCGACATGGACATGGTGGAGGAACAAGTGGGGAACATGGTCATGGTGGAGAGAACAAGTGAGGGTAACATGGACACGTGTGGGAAACAAGTGGGGAACATGAACATGGTGGGAACAAGTGGGGAAACATGGACATGGTGGGGGAACAAGTGGGAACATGGACATGTGAGGGAACAAGTGGGGAACATGGACATGGTGGAAAACAAGTGGGGCACATGACAAGTGGGGGAACAAGTGGGGACATGGACATGGTGGGGGTACAAGTGGGGAACATGGACATGGTGGAGTGACAGTGGGACAACATGGTGGAAATCAGTGGGAACATGGACCATGGGGGAACAAGTGGGTAACATGAACATGGTGAGGAACAAGTGGGGAAATGGACATGGTGAGGGAACAAGTGGGGAACATGGACATGGTGAGGAACAAGTGGGGAACATGGACTAGGTGGGGGAACAAGTGGTCAATGGACTCGGTGGGGAACAAGTGGGCAGACATGGACATGCTGAGGAAGGACAAGTGGGGAACAATGGACATGAGCGTGGGGAACAAGTGGGGCACATGGACATGGTTTAGGGGAACAAGTGGGGCACATGACATGGTGAGGGAACTAGTGGGCATATGACATGGTGGAGGTGGCTAGTGGGGACATGACATGGTAGTGGTGATTAGTGGGCACATGACATGGTGGAGGCTAGTAGGCACATGCACAGGGTGGAGTGACTTGTGGGTACATGGACATGGTGTAGTTGGTTAGTGGGCACATGCACAGGGTGGAGGTGACTATTCCTGCCTCAATCCCCCGAACTAGCAAAAAATATTTGAAGAAATCTATAGTTCAAATTCAAGGAATATGAGATTCTTTATAACATAAATTAAAAGTGAAATATACTTTTTTCTCCACTTATGAGCCACATTTTTACCTCTGTTCACTTTAGAAACTGTTAAAATCTTGATGAAAATGAAACAGATGGGTAGCTTACTGAGGGATCAGATTACCTGCTCCCTATTGAAGTCTAGGAAGAGATGAGGTAAGAGTAGAGTGATAAAGAGGCAGATCCTGTGTTTATCTCACCCCAGTACTGGATTCACATCTACACTGCTCAGTGCTGCTGTACAATGTCTTTATCTTGACCATGTGTCTTAGCTGGATTCACATCTACATGCATGCTGCTGTATAATTCTCAGTGCTGTGCTTCTTCTTATACAGTAGTGTTACATAGAGAAAGGATCCCTCATGTCTGTGTGTGCTGTGTATGGGAGACATAGGAGATAATCTCCATCCTGTGGTTCAGAGACAACTGAAATAAGAGATAGAAGCTGCAGAGAGAGAACTGGTGAAGATGCAGAAATACAAGTGAGGAATGACCAGAAATGGAGTCATTCCTCGTGTACACACAGGACGGCTGGCTCCTAAAGTTCCCATGTAATCATCGGTAAGTACCAGTGTTGTCTAAAATCACAAACCACGCTGTGCTGATATGTAATATACACTCAAAATGTTTATTTGTTGAAGATAGCAAAGATTAGATAACCATGGCTGCTTCCTTCTCGAAACAGCGCCACCACTCCCCAGTGGTTGTATCTGGTATTGCAACATTAGCTGCATTGTCATACATTATGACGTCAAACTTGTGCACTTTTTGGAAGAAGACTCGTTCTTCTGAACCTGGATAACCCTGGGGTCAATTTATCCCCTGACCGCCCTCTCCCCCGTAGACCTAACATCCCGCTCTGTATGATCTCTAATACTTACCGGTCAGATGGGTTTGATTGTAGCTCGGTCTGTCCATCCTCTTCTCGCTGTCTGCCCACCTTAACATTAGATCTGATCTTAGCATTTCGCGCAGGCGCACTATGCTCTGCTCTACTGCGGGCACAGCTTAAAGGAACCTGTCACCCCCTCAGGGTCTGTGAAGGTAAAAGGCTGCATTCTGTCAAGGTGGCTCTTATGTCTATTATCCCCAGGAACACTGAAACAATGACTTTTAAAATTTGTTGTTCTCTCCCCAGTTCTCAACTGCCTCGCTGCTGTCCATCATCGCCCCTCTGGGCTCGGGCGCCGCCTCCACTCTGCTCCTTATGTCCCCGGCGCCTGCGCTGTGCAATCATGTCTCAGGCATGCGACAACTGAGGTCACATGATCTCCTCACATCGCGCCTGCGATAGCGGAGGCCCCAGCCCCGCAGTGTGAATACATTATAACACACAGCGGGGCCGGGATCCGGGGCCTCCGCTATACGCATGCGCGATGAAGGGAGATCATATGACCTCAGTTGTCGGGCAGCGCACACTGCACATGCCTGAGACATGATTGCACAGCGCAGGCGCCGAGGACATAAGGAGCAGAGAGGAAGCGGCGCCTGGAACAAGGAGGATGGTGATGGAAAGCACAAAGGCAGTTGAACACTGAGAAGAGAACACACCTCCCGGTCCAAGTCCGGGTATGGAGCCAGACTTATAAAAGTTACTATTTCAAATTCCCTGGGGACATTACACATAAGAGTCACCTTCACAGAATGCAGGCTTAGTGCTAAGTAAGGTGGCTCTTTTAGCTTCATAGGCCCTGGGAGGGGGGATTGACAGGTTCCCTTTAAAACGTATGCGCATGGGTGAACCGTAGCAGTCTTGAGCCTGTGCAGAAGCTTTTCATATTGCACAGGTGCACTGTGCTCTACCCTACTGCGGGCAGAGCTTAAAACTGTTCTGCGCATGCGCGATACGAGAAGCTTCTGCACAGGCGCAGAGACGGATATGGATTGCGCATGCACAGTACAGGTTTAAGCTCTGCCCGCAGTAGAGTAGAGCACAGTGCGCCTGCACAATATGAAAAACTTCTGCACAGGCGCAGAGACTGCTACTGTTCACGCATGCGCAGATGTTTTAAGCTGTGCCCGCAGTAGGGCAGAGCACAGTGCGCCTGCGCAAAATGTTAAGATGTAATGCTGAGACGGACGGACAGCGAGAAGAGGATGGACAGACCAAGCTACACTCAAGCCCATCTGACCGGCGGTAGGTATTAATTATCATACGGGGCGGGTGTACACGGGGAGTCAGAGCATAATAGCCAACTTCTTAAAATGCAGCATAGGCGCTGGTGAAGGGTTTTAGTTTAATAGACCTAAATCAGGTGACAAGTTCCCTTTAGTAGGATGGCAGCCCCATAGCATTTGTACTATGGTTCTGGACCTATTGTCATATCTCGCAGTGGCGGACCTTCAGCCTGGTGGGCCCTGGTGCAGCTTTAGCTGAGGATTGGGGGGTGCTAGCAGCCTCAGGGGAGGAACGGGTTTTGGGGAAGTGGGATCGGGTGCAGCAGCATCTAGGGGCTGGGAGCTGTAGGGAGGAGCGGAGGGGATGCTAGCGGGTGGGTGTTGCATGCGGCTCTTACCTGCGCCGAGCCGCGCGCATTGTAGATCTGGGAGCCGGGCTGGAGAGGAGAGAGGAGGCGGGAACTGCTTCCCTCAGTTAACCTCCTCTCCTCTGACATAGGGTCACGGGGGCCCCCTACAGGTGCTTGAGGGGCCCCCTACCCGGTCGGGGCCCTGGTGCAGCTGAACCAGCTACACCACGGTATGTCCGCCCCTGATATCTCGCACTTAATGGAGATTGAGCTGGAAAAATGTAGGCCTTATGGTAGGGGGTAAGGTACCAGTGATATAGGATTTTTCTGGGGTACAACCCTAAATTTACAGATATTACTATGCTGAGCGAGAGGTCCGCGGTACTCGGAACGAGCAGGTCAGATGGGCACGAGTACCCGAGCTGGGTGATTTTCTCTATTATGGTGATTGGTCAGTAGTGACCCCTGGTGTGTATGTTGCCCTATAACGTTGCGTCCTTGACCCGGGGGTTCAGCCATCGTCCGGTCTGGAGGCAGATTGCGGATTGGTGATGTCATGTGATGGAGTCTTCTACTTATTAACCACAGAAATAAACTCGCTTTTATTTAATGGATTTTTTCCACTTTAATCTAAATCCGCATCTTTATTAAATTATCCAAATTGTGCTTATTACTGCGAACGAGGCTGCGACATTAAAACAAAACATTCTATTAAGAGACAAAAGATACATTAGGAAGATTCTAAAAGGTTCAGTCCCTGACTCAGGCCAGAGCTCCGCCTGGTGGGCGATAAGGGGAACTGCAAGTCACCAGATAACAGGAATATGGCTCAAGAGCTGATATAGAACCGATATTAATATCGCACTTATAGTATTACAAGATACAGTTATATAGCAAATATTCTAATATAACACCTACAGTAATATAATAACTATGCTGCTATAATATGAAATGTGTACTAATATAAAACAATACCGGCAAAATGATCTAGCCCCCATTGCAAATACAGTTTATTTCCAAGATTTACAGATATTCTGCTTTCTGCAATAAGCCAATTATTTAGAACAATATAAATGGCTGAACACAACTAGCCCCACATAAGGCCACCGGCACCACCAGGTCTCATGCATTTAGAAAAGTGAATTTAGAAAAATGCATGGCACTTACAGTGAATCATGGGGGTGTACTCATTTATGCTGAGCACTGTATATTCTCCACATTTACTGCAACATTCCAATTTTACTGCCTATTGCAGTCTCAGAATTATTTACCCCTTTATGTCCAGTCCACTGTCTTTAACACTTAATAAAGCCTCTCTTGCTGATGTGACCTGCTGCCCTACAGGCTGCTAAGATGTGCTGCCCATCTGGCTGATATAACCTGCTGCCCTACAGGCTGTTAAGATGTGCTGAACCTCAGGCTGTTATATCTACTGCTTATGTGGCTGATATGACCTGCTACCCCTCTGGCTTATATGACTTGCTGCCCCACAGGCTGTTATGATGTGTTGCCCCTCTGGCTGTTATTTTATCCTGGCCATCTGACTGAGTATGTGCCCTCCCCACACATTACTGTGTCACTAAGCAATGACATCAGAGCATTAATCGGTGACATCAGAGCATTAATCGGTGACATCAGAACATTAATCAGTGACATCAGAACATTAATCGGTGACATCAGAGCATTAATCGGTGACATCAGAGCATTAATCGGTGATATCAGAGCATTAATCGGTGACATCGGAGCATTAATCAGTTACATCAGAGCATTAATCAGTGACATCAGAGCATTAATCAGTGACATCAGAGCATTAATCAGTGACATCAGATCTGCAGTCGGTGACATCAGAGCATTAATCAGCGACATCAGATCATTAATCGGTGACATCAGAGCATTAATCGGTGACATCAGAGCATTAATCAGTGACAGAGCATTAATCGGTGACATCGGAGCATTAATCAGTGACATCAGAGCATTAATCAGTGACATCAGAGCATTAATCAGTGACATCTGAGCATTAATCGGTGAAATCAGATCATTAATCAGTGACATCAGAGCATTAATCGGTGACATCAGAGCATTAATCGGTGACATCAGATCATTAATCAGTGACATCGGAGCATTAATCAGTGACATCTGAGCATTAATCAGTGACATCAGAGCATTAATCGGTGACATCAGAGCATTAATCAGTGACATCAGAGCATTAATCGGTGACATCAGAGCATTAATCAGTGACATCAGATCATTAATCGGTGACATCAGAGCATTAATTGGTGACATCAGATCATTAATCGGTGACATCAGAGCATTAATCGGTGACATCAGAGCATTAATCGGTGATATCAGAGCATTAATCAGTGACATCAGAGCATTAATCAGTGACATCAGATCTGCAATCGGTGACATAAGAGCATTAATCGGTGACATCAGATCATTAATCGGTGACATCAGATCATTAATCGGTGATATCAGAGCATTAATCGGTGACATCGGAGCATTAATCAGTTACATCAGAGCATTAATCAGTGACATCAGATCATTAATCAGTGACATCAGAGCATTAATCAGTGACATCAGATCTGCAGTCGGTGACATCAGAGCATTAATCTGTGACATATGAGCATTAATCAGCGCCATCAGATCATTAATCGGTGACATCAGAGCATTAATCGGTGACATCAGAGCATTAATCAGTGACAGAGCATTAATCAGTGACATCTGAGCATTAATCGGTGACATCAGAGCATTAATCAGTGACATCAGAGCATTAATCGGTGACATCAGAGCATTAATCGGTGACATCAGAGCATTAATCGGTGACAGCAGAGCATTAATCAGTGACATCAGAGCATTAATCAGTGACATCAGATCTGCAATCGGTGACATAAGAGCATTAATCGGTGACATCAGATCATTAATCGGTGACATCAGATCATTAATCGGTGATATCAGATCATTAATCGGTGACATCAGAGCATTAATCGGTGACATCAGAGCATTAATCGGTGATATCAGAGCATTAATCAGTGACATCAGAGCATTAATCGGTGACAGCAGAGCATTAATCGGTGACATCAGAGCATTAATCGGTGACAGCAGAGCATTAATCAGTGACATCAGAGCATTAATCAGTGACATCAGCTCTGCAATCGGTGACATAAGAGCATTAATCGGTGACATCAGATCATTAATCGGTGACATCAGATCATTAATCGGTGATATCAGATCATTAATCGGTGACATCAGAGCATTAATCGGTGACATCAGAGCATTAATCAGTGACATCAGAGCATTAATCAGTGACATCAGAGCATTAATCAGTGACATCAGATCTGCAATCGGTGACATAAGAGCATTAATCAGTGACATTAGATCATTAATCAGTGACATCAGATCATTAATCGGTGACATCAGATCATTAATCGGTGACAGCAGAGCATTAATCAGTGACATCAGAGCATTAATCAGTGACATCAGATCTGCAATCGGTGACATAAGAGCATTAATCGGTGACATCAGATCATTAATCGTGACATCAGAGCATTAATCGGTGACATCGGAGCATTAATCAGTTACATCAGAGCATTAATCAGTGACATCAGAGCATTAATCAGTGACATCAGAGCATTAATCAGTGACATCAGATCATTAATCAGTGACATCAGAGCATTAATCAGTGACATCAGATCTGCAGTCGGTGACATCAGAGCATTAATCAGCGACATCAGATCATTAATCGGTGACATCAGAGCATTAATCGGTGACATCAGAGCATTAATCAGTGACAGAGCATTAATCGGTGACATCAGAGCATTAATCAGTGACATCAGAGCATTAATCAGTGACATCAGATCATTAATCGGTGACATCAGAGCATTAATCGGTCACATCAGAGGATTAATCAGTGACATCAGAGCATTAATCAGTGACATCTGAGCATTAATCGGTGAAATCAGATCATTAATCAGTGACATCAGATCATTAATCGGTGACATCAGAGCATTAATCGGTGACATCAGATCATTAATCAGTGACATCAGAGCATTAATCGGTGACATCAGAGCATTAATCAGTGACATCAGATCATTAATCGGTGACATCAGAGCATTAATTGGTGACATCAGATCATTAATCGGTGACATCAGATCATTAATCGGTGACATCAGAGCATTAATCGGTGACATCAGAGCATTAATCGGTGACATCAGAGCATTAATCAGTGACATCAGAGCATTAATCAGTGACATCAGATCTGCAATCGGTGACATAAGAGCATTAATCGGTGACATCAGATCATTAATCGGTGACATCAGATCATTAATCGGTGATATCAGAGCATTAATCGGTGACATCGGAGCATTAATCAGTTACATCAGAGCATTAATCAGTGACATCAGAGCATTAATCAGTGACATCAGAGCATTAATCAGTGACATCAGATCTGCAGTCGGTGACATCAGAGCATTAATCTGTGACATATGAGCATTAATCAGCGACATCAGATCATTAATCGGTGACATCAGAGCATTAATCGGTGACATCAGAGCATTAATCAGTGACAGAGCATTAATCAGTGACATCTGAGCATTAATCGGTGACATCAGATCATTAATCAGTGACATCAGAGCATTAATCAGTGACATCAGAGCATTAATCAGTGACATCTGAGCATTAATCGGTGAACATCAGATCATTAATCAGTGACATCAGAGCATTAATCGGTGACATCAGATCATTAATCAGTGACATCAGAGCATTAATCGGTGACATCAGAGCATTAATCGGTGACATCAGAGCATTAATCAGTGACATCAGAGCATTAATTGGTGACATCAGAGCATTAATCGGTGACATCAGAGCATTAATCTGTGACATCAGAGCATTAATCGGTGACATCTGAGCATTAATCGGTGACATCAGAGCATTAATCGGTGACATCAGATCATTAATCAGTGACATCTGAGCATTAATTAGTGACATCAGATCATTAATCAGTGACATCTGAGCATTAATCAGTGACAGAGCATTAATCGATGACATCAGAGCATTAATCTGTGACATCTGAGCATTAATCAGTGACATCAGAGTATTAATCGGTGACATCAGAGCATTAATCGGTGACATCTGAGCATTAATCAGTGACATCAGATCATTAATCTGTGACATATGAGCATTAATCGGTGACATCAGAGCATTAATCAGTGACATCAGAGCATTAATCTGTGACATATGAGCATTAATCGGTGACATCAGAGCATTAATCAGTGACATCTGAGCATTAATCAGTGACCTCAGAGCATTAATCGGTGACATCAGATCATTAATTGGTGACATCAGAGCATTAATCTGTGACATATGAGCATTAATCGGTGACATCAGAGCATTAATCAGTGACATCAGAGCATTAATCGGTGACATCAGATCATTAATCAGTGACATCAGAGCATTAATCAGTGACATCAGAGCAATAATCAGTGACATCAGAGCATTAATCGGTGACATCTGAGCATTAATCGGTGACATCAGAGCATTAATCGGTGACATCAGAGCATTAATCGGTGACATCAGAGTATTGATCGGTGACATCAGAGCATTAATCGGTGACATCTGAGCATCAATCGGTGACATCAGAGTATTGATCGGTGACATCAGAGCATTAATCGGTGACATCTGAGCATCAATCGGTGACATCAGATCATTAATCAGTGACATCAGATCATTAATCGGTGACATCAGAGCATTAATCGGTGACATCTGAGCATTAATCGGTGACATCAGATCATTAATCGGTGACATCAGAACATTAATCAGTGACATCAGAGCATTAATCGGTGACATCAGATCATTAATCGGTGACATCAGATCATTAATCGGTGACATCAGAACATTAATCGGTGACATCAGATCATCAATCGGTGACATCAGATCATTAATCGGTGACATCATAGCATTAATCGGTGACATCAGAGCATTAATCGGTGACATCTGAGCATTAATCAGTGACATCAGATCATTAATCGGTGACATCAGAACATTAAGCAGTGACATCAGAGCATTAATCGGTCACATCAGATCATTAATCGGTGACATCAGATCATTAATCGGTGACATCAGAGCATTAATCGGTCACATCAGATCATTAATCGGTGACATCAGATCATTAATCGGTGACATCAGAGCATTAATCAGTGACATCAGATCATTAATCGGTGACATCAGAACATTAATCGGTGACATCAGAGCATTAATCGGTGACATCAGAGCATTAATCAGTGACATCAGATCATTAATCGGTGACATCAGAGCATTAATCGGTGACATCAGAGCATTAATCGGTGACATCAGATCATTAATCGGTGACATCAGAGCATTAATCGGTGACATCAGAGCATTAATCGGTGACATCAGAGCATTAATCAGTGACATCAGATCATTAATCGGTGACATCAGAGCATTAATCAGTGACATCGGATCATTAATCAGTGACATCTGAGCATTAATCGGTGACATCAGATCATTAATCGGTGACATCAGAGCATTAATCAGTGACATCAGATCATTAATCAGTGACATCAGAGCATCAATCGGTGACATCAGATCATTAATCGGTGACATCAGAGCATTAATCGGTGACATCTGAGCATTATTCGGTGACATCAGATCATTAATCGGTGACATCAGATCATTAATCGGTGACATCAGAGCATCAATCGGTGACATCAGATCATTAATCGGTGACATCAGAGCATTAATCGGTGACATCAGAGCATTAATCGGTGACATCTGAGCATTAATCAGTGATATCAGATCATTAATCGGTGACATCAGAACATTAATCGGTGACATCAGAACATTAATCAGTGACATCAGAGCATTAATCGGTGACATCAGATCATTAATCAGTGACATCTGAGCATTAATCGGTGACATCAGATCATTAATCGGTGACATCAGAGCATTAATCAGTGACATCGGAGCATTAATCAGTGACATCGGAGCATTAATCGGTGACATCAGATCATTAATCAGTGACATCGGAGCATTAATCAGTGACATGAGAGCATTAATCAGTGACATCAGAGCATTAATCGGTGACATCAGAGCAGTAATCGGTGACATCGGAGCATTAATCGGTGACATCAGATCATTAATCGGTGACATCAGAACATTAATCAGTGACATCAGATCATTAATCGGTGACATCTGAGCATTAATCAGTGACATCAGATCATTAATCGGTGACATCAGAACATTAATCAGTGACATCAGATCATTAATCGGTGACATCAGAGCATCAATCGGTGACATCAGATCATTAATCGGTGACATCGGAGCATTAATCGGTGACATCAGATCATTAATCAGTGACATCAGATCATTAATCAGTGACATCAGATCATTAATCGGTGACATCGGAGCATTAATCGGTGACATCAGAGCATTAATCGGTGACATCAGATCATTAATCAGTGACATCGGAGCATTAATCAGTGACATGAGAGCATTAATCAGTGACATCAGAGCATTAATCGGTGACATCAGAGCATTAATCGGTGACATCAGAGCATTAATCGGTGACATCAGAGCATTAATCGGTGACATCCCTCCCTGGGTGATGGTTCCTGATCCTCAGCTTTGGTCGCTGGCCTTGGTGCTGATACATTGTAACATATAGTTGAATTTTCGGTACTGTAGGAGTGCAGGATCCTGTCCGCTCAGCGCCCCCTCCCCCGCCCTCTACACCCCGGCGCACTCACGGCATCGCCTTCCCCTTTAAGGCGGCCTTGTTTACCGTGCGGCCACTTTATAAATCAGATCTAATATCACTTAGGTTCATTATGTCCAACATATGAGTAAACAGCTTTAATAGGAGGTGACACATCCGATGGCACAAGGTGTTGCCAAGCCGCTGCGGTTATTAATGAGACTTCAGGATGGTCCTAATGGAGCGGGTACATCTGACAGCGGGGTCTGATGGCCGCCATAACAAGAAATTAATCCTCTCCGCTGCTCTGGAAAGAGGTTTTTAAGTGAACTTTTCAATCGTAGTTGATCATCGAAGCAATTGGCCGCGTTTCAAGCCTAAAAATTGCAGCTAGTAAGTAAAGCCTGGCCGAGAACCGGATGATGAACGGCAGCGGCGCCTTCCACGGACCAGCAACCTCATGGCCGGGAAAGGGTTAACGGGCAAATACTGGACCCAACTGCTGGGAATGGGGGCGACAAGTCCGACATATCGAAGGGACTAAGATACATTAAAAATTAACAGGAAAAAACTTTGTTTCCACTTTATTTACTTTGGACACAAACTTCTCCCAATACATGACCCTTGTGGTGACTGTTAAGAGAGAAGCTCCGCCCCCTTGACTCCTGTTCTCTTAAGTAGTCAGGGCTGAAGTGCTGGGAGTCACGTGACCCCTAACAGAAGAGACGGAGAAGATTTCGGGTGTAGTTTTGCTGGGGCGATATGGAGACCTGCCCCCCTCGACTGAAGCCGGCTGATGTACAGTCATGACTGAAAGTGGTGTCACCTTGAAGTTGTTCCAGAAAATGGAAGTATTTGTACAAGAAAATGATCACAATTCACTTTTTTTCTTTTGTGTGTACTAAAACAACACAAAAAAAGGCAAATTGGACAATTTCACACAAAACCCCAAAATGGGCCGGACAAAATTGTTGGCAACTTTCCAAAATTGTGGTTAACAACTTTGTTTCCAGCACGTGATGCTCCTGTGACAAGTGACAGGACTTGGCAATATGAGAATCACACCTGAAACCAGATAAAAAGGGGAGAAGTTGCCTCAATCTTTGCATTGTGTGTCTGTGTGCACCACACTAAGCATGGAGGACAGAAAGAGAAGAGAACTGTGTGAGGACACCAGAACCAAAATTGTGGAAAAATATCAAAAATCTGAAGGTTACAAGTCCATCTCCAGAGATTATGATGTTCTTTTGTCCAAAATGTGTAACATAATCAAGAAGTTGACAACCAACAGCACTGTAGCTAATCTCCCTAGACGTGGGCAGCAGAAAAAAATTGGTGAAAGGTCCCAATGCAGGATAGTCCGGATGATGGATAATCCCATATTAAGATCACAAAAAATTCAAGCCGTCCTGCAGGCTCAGGGGCATCAGTGTCAGCGCAAACTATCTGACCACATGTGATTAAAACAAAACTCTATGGAGGAGACCCAAGAAGAGCACTGCTGACACAGAGACAGAAAAAAGCCAAAATGTAAGTGAGGAACCAAAATCCCTCTGGGAAAGATTCTTGTGGAGAGATGAGATACAGGTTTATGGTGAAGCGAATCATTCTACTGTTTACCGAAAACAGAATGAGGCTGACAAAGAAAAGAGCACAGGACCTATAGTCACATATGGGGGAGGTCAGAGAAAAGAGCACAGGACCTACAGTCACATATGGGGAGGTCAGAGAAAAGAGCACAGGATCTACTGTCACATATGGGGGAGGTCAGAGAAAAGAGCACAGGATCTACTGTCACATATGGGGGAGGGAAGGGAAGAGAGCACAGGACCTACAGTCAGATATGGGAGAGGTCAGAGAAAAGAGCACAGAACCTACAGTCAGATATGAGGGAGGTCAGAGAAAAGAGCACAGGACCTACAGTCACATATGGGGGAGGTCAGAGAAAAGAGCACAGGACGTACAGTCACATATGGGGGAGGTCAGTGAAAAGAGCACATGACCTAAAGTCACATATGGGGGAGGTCAGAGGAAAAAGCACAGGACCTACAGTCACATATGGGGGAGGTCAGAGAAATGAGCACAGGATCTACAGTCACATATGGGAGAGGGCAGAGAAAAGAGCACAGGATCTACAGTCACATATGGGGGAGGTCAGAGAAATGAGCACAGGACATACAGTCACATATGGGGAGGACAGAGAAAAAAAGCACAGGACCTACAGTCACATATGGGGGAGGTCAGAAAAGAGCACAGGACCTACAGTCACATATGGGGAGGGCAGAGAAAAGAGCACACGACCTACAGTCACATATGGGGGAGGTCATAAAAGAGCACAGGACCCAGAGTCACATATGGGGGAGTTCAGAAAAGAGCACAGTACCTACAGTCACATAAGGGGGAGGGCAGAGAAAAGAGCACACGACCTACAGTCACATATGGGGGAGGTCGGAGAAAAGAGCACAGGATCTACAGTCACATATGGGGGAGGTCAGAAAAGAGCACAGGACCTACAGTCACAATTGGGGGAGGGAAGGGAAGAGAGCACAGGACCTACAGTCACATATGGGGGAGACAGAGAAAAGACCACAAGATGTACAGTCATGTATGGGGGAGGTCATAGAAAAGAGCACAGGACCTACAGTCACATATGGGGGAGGACAGAGAAAAGACCACAGGACCTACAGTCATATATGGGGGAGGACAGAGAAAAGAGCACAGGATCCACAGTCACATATGGGGGAGGTCAAAGAAAAGAGCACAGGATCTACAGTCACATATGGGGAGGGCAGAGAAAAGAGCACAGGACCTACAGTCACATATGGGGAAGATCAGAGAAAAGAGCACAGGACCTACAGTCACATATGGAGGAGGTCAGAGAAAAGAGCACAGGACCTACAGTCACATATGGAGGAGGTCAGAGAAAAGAGCACAGGACCTACAGTCACATATGGGGAGGGAAGAGAAAAGAGCACAGGACCTACAGTCAGATATAGAGGAGGTCAGAGGAAAAAGCACAGGATCTACAGTCACATATGGGGAGGGCAGAGAAAAGAGTACAGGATCTACAGTCACATATAGAGGAGGTCAGAGAAAAGAGCACAGAACCTACAGTCAGATATAGAGGAGGTCAGAGAAAAGAGCACAGGATCTACAGTCACATATGGGGGAGGTTAGAGAAAAGAGCACAGGATCTACAGTCACATATGGGGGAGGGCAGAGAAAAGAGTACAGGATCTACAGTCACATATAGAGGAGGACAGAGAAAAGAGCACAGGACCTACAGTCACATATGTGGGAGATCAGAGAAAAGAGCACAGGACCTACAGTCACATATGGGGGAGGGCAGAGAAAAGAGCACAGGACCTACAGTCACATATGGGGGAGGTCAGAGAAAAGAGCACAGGACCTACAGTCACATATGGAGGAGGTCAGAGAAAAGAGCCCAGGACCTACAGTCACATATGGGGGAGGTCAGAGAAAAGAGCACAGGACCTACAGTCACATATGGAGGAGGTCAGAGTAAAGAGCACAGGACCTACAGTCACATATAGAGGAGGACAGAGAAAAGAGCACAGAATCTACAGGTCTCCTCAACTGCATTCCCAGTTCAGCTCTATTCACTTAACAGCTACATTCATAATTCTGTTTATTCACCTGCAGAGCTGCATTCACAGTTCTGCTCTATTCACCTGTAGAGCTGTATTTCGAATTCTGCTCTATTCATCTGCAGTAATGTAATTCCAGATTTGCTCTATTTACCTGTAAGGCTGGGGTCACACTTGGCATGAGTTTTTTTAGTGACTTAAAAAAACTCATGCGTTTTTCCATGTCATCACAAAGCAACCACTGACCTTGTGGAGTTATCCCACCCAGCCAGAATCCTGCGCCACACTGATGAGGGCAACAACCCCGAAACAGCTGTCTGTGGTTGGATACCTAGTCCATGGTAAACCCCTGGCCATATCTTCAAGCTCGCAAGGGCTGGATAGTGACTTAAGGGCTACTAATACCCTGGGCTAGGTCCTTCCCTGGTGGGATAACTGGCTGGTGTCCATGTTGTAGACTCTTAACTGAGGCTCCATGGACTTCATCTGCGTTTTTTCATGTCAGCATGAGTTTTTTAAGGTGTGTGATGGCTCCCTGCTTTTTTGCATGCACTATTTTTTGGTGCTGTTTTAAAAACGCATGCGTTTTTTTTAACATGGGTTCCTATGGAAAACGCATGCAAAAACGCATGGTACATTAGTACCTTTTAGTGCCATCCAAAACGCATGCGTTTTCCATAGAAACCCATGTTAAAAAACGTATGCGTTTTTGGATGGTACTAAATGGTACTATTTGTTCATGCGTTTTTGATGTCAGCTAATCACATAATAGCAAAAACGCACACAAAAATGCATGGTACTATCACACATGCGTTTTTGCTATTAGGGCATGCGTTTTTTAACATGGGGGCCTATGGGTGCGTTTTTACATGCATTTTTGAAAATGCAGGTCTCCAAAAACTCATGGAAAAAATGCAAGTGTGACCCTGGCCTTAGGCTAGGGTCACAGTTGCATTTTTCACAAGCGTTTTTGGAGACCTGCATTTTCAAAAATGCATGTAAAAACGCACCCATAGGCCCCCATGTTAAAAAACGCATGCCCTAATAGCAAAAACGCATGTGTGATAGTACCATGCATTTTTGGTGCATTTGGTGCATAGAGCCCTATGGGAAACGCATGCAAAAACGCATGTACAATTAGTACCATCCAAAAACGCATGCGTTTTCCATAGGAGCCCATGTTAAAAAAACGCATGCGTTTTTCAAAACGCACCAAAAAATAGTACATGCACTATTTTTGGGTGCGGATTTAAAAACGCAGCCAAAAACGCAGGGAGCCATCAGACACCTTAAAAAACACATGCAGAAATGGAAAAACGCATGCAAAAACGCATGAGTCACTTAAAAAAACACATGGCAACTGTGACCACAGCCTTAAACTGCATTTCCAGTTCTGCTCAACTGCATAACTGCAGTCATAGTACTGCTCTAGTGACCTGTAGAGCTGCATTTATAGTTCTTCTCCAGTGACCTGCAGAGCTGCATTCACAGTTCTGCTCTATTCACCTGCAGAGCTGCATTCTTAGTTCTGCTCTATTCACCTGCAGAGCTGCATTCACAGTTCTGCTCTATTCCCTTGTAGAGCTGCATTCACAGTTCTGCTCTATTCACCTCCAGAGCTGCATTCACAGTTCTGCTCTATTCCCCTGTAGAGCTGCATTCACAGTTCTGCTCTATTCACCTGCAGAGCTGCATTCACAGTTCTGCTCTATTCCCTTGTAGAGCTGCATTCACAGTTCTGCTCTATTCACCTGCAGAGTTGCATTCACAGTTCTGCTCTATTCACCTGCAGAGCTGCATTCACAGTTCTGCTCTATTCCCTTGTAGAGCTGCATTCACAGTTCTGCTCTATTCCCTTGTAGAGCTGCATTCACAGTTCTGCTCTATTCACCTGCAGAGCTGCATTCACAGTTCTGCTCTATTCCCTGGTAGAGCTGCATTCTTAGTTCTGCTCTATTCCCCTGCAGAGCTGCACTCACAGTTCTGTGTTCTGGGTACAATGTGTTCCATATTGCTCAGATCTCACCTGTCAGGGGAACGTCTTCCAGAAAAGTGATAATTGGTTCTGGTATGAATTGTGACTGCAGCTTTGGATGTGATTGGAGGATAACAGTTCATATCATTATCAATAAGGATGTTTGTCCTCAGTTCCCCCAGAGCTGCGGCTCCCGCAGTCCTGGATCTTCCTGCAGATGATGATGGAGGTTGTTGTCCTCTGGATGATGAGGGACATTAATGTTTCTGGTGCTTTTCTTGCCTGATGAGCAATTTCCATCGCGCCATTTCCCCCTCATTTCAGCCTCATTAGCGCCCTCCGTTCCTGTCCAGAAATTGTTTCCTTCTTCTTCTCATTCCGCAAAATTGTCCAAAGAAAATAGTTTTCTTTATTTTCCTCATTTGCTGCAGTGATCACAGCTCCGATATTAACGGGGAATCTCTGATGACTGCAGGATAAAGGCGGAACGTGCGGCGCTGACACAGAGCACCGGAGTCACAGCTCCATAGGTGATCCCCCAATCTGCAGCCTAAGGGACGCCGCTAACCAAAAGAGCTTACACTCTACAGGAGAGAGAGGACCCCGCTGACCAAAAGAGCTTACACTCTACAGGACAGAGAGAACCCCGCTGATCAAAAGAGCTTACACTCTACAGGAGAGAGAGGACCCCGCTGACCAAAAGAGCTTACACTCTACAGGACAGAGAGAACCCCGCTGATCAAAAGAGCTTACACTCTACAGGAGAGAGAGGACCCCGCTGACCAAAAGAACTTACACTCTACAGGAGAGAGAGGACCCCACTGACCAAAAGAGCTTACACTCTACAGGACAGAGAGGACCCCGCTGACCAAAAGAACTTACACTCTACAGGAGAGAGAGGACCCCGCTGACCATAAGAGTTTACACTCTACAGGAGAGAGAGGACCCCGCTGACCAAAAGAGCTTACACTCTACAGGAGAGAGAGAACCCCACTGACCAAAAGAGCTTTCACTCTACAGGACAGAGAGGACCCCGCTGACCAAAACAGCTTACACTCTACAGGAGAGAGAGAACCCCACTGACCAAAAGAGCTTACACTCTGCAGGAGAGAGAGAACCCCACTGATCAAAAGAGCTTACACTCTGCAGGAGAGAGAGAACCCCACTGACCAAAAGAGCTTACACTCTGCAGGAGAGAGAGAACCCCACTGATCAAAAGTGCTTACACTCTACAGATCAGAGAGGACCCCGCTGACCAAAAGAGCTTACACTCTACAGGACAGAGAGGACCCGCTGACCAAAAGAGCTTACACTCTACAGGAGAGAGAGAACCCTACTGATCAAAAGAGCTTACACTCTACAGGAGAGAGAGAACCCCGCTGATCAAAAGAGCTTACACTCTACAGGAGAAAGAGAATCCCACTGATCAAAAGAGCCTACACTCTACAGGAGAGAGAGGACCCCGCTGACCTAAAGAGGTTACACTCTACAGGACAGAGAGGACCCGCTGATCAAAAGAGCTTACACTCTACAGGAGAGAGAACCCCGCTGACCAAAAGAGCTTACACTCTACAGGAGAGAGAACCCCGCTGATCAAAAGAGCTTACACTCTACAGGACAGAGAGGACCCCACTGACCAAAAGAGCTGAGACTCTATAGGAGAGTGACGACCCCGCTGACCAAAAGAGCTTACACTCTACTGGACAGAGAGGACCTCGCTGACCAAAAGAGCTTACACTCTACAGGACAGAGAGGACCCCGCTGACCAAAAGAGCTTACACTCTACAGGACAGAGAGGACCCCGCTGACCAAAAGAGGTTACACTCTGCAGGACAGAGAGGACCCCGCTGACCAAAAGAGCTTACACTCTACAGGACAGAGAGATAGAAGCCCGCTGACCAAAAGAGCTTGCACTCTACAGGATGGGGAGGACCTCACTGACCATAAGAGCTTACACTCTACAAGAGAGAGGACCCCACTGACCATAAGAGCTTACACTCTACAGGAGAAAGAGAGAGGACCCCACTGACCATAGGAGCTTAAATGAGTATTATACAGTAAATTGAATATTTCCTTGTATAAGCCATCCCCAGTGTGTCCAGCAGGTGGCAGTATCACAGTGTTCAGGCTGAGATGTGGGGGGAGATGAGGACTGGTCATGGTAGGGGGGCTCCTGTCTGTACTGAATATGGGGGAACACAGGACAGCACAGAATGCAGAAATGTCACTAAACATGTAGAAGGAATGTGTAGAAGGATTTGGTTAGACCCAGCGCTAAACAGTAACCCCTTACCAACGGCTAGTTACTATTCAATAAAGAACATGTCAGCAATGTCGCTTACCCGTTCTTTCGGATGTTTAGGGCAGACGAGGACAAGTGCAATCAATGTGGACAATGAAGTCATACAGGTACAGGAGGGGAGAGGACTCTGTCTGTGATGGCTCATCTCTCTATCTACAGATCTACTCATCTATCTTCACTACTGTTCAATCAAAAGTTCGGGTTCATTTAGAAATTTCCTTATTTTTGATAGAAAAACACATTTTCTTTTCAATGACGCTAACATTATATGAATCAGAAATACACTCTATACATTGTTAATGTGGTAAAGAAGAAATTGCCAAGAAATTGAAGATTTCCTATAACGGTGTGTCCTACTCCCTTCAGAGGAGAGCACAAACAGGCTCTAACCAGAGGAGAAAGAGAAGTGAGAGGCCCGGCTGCACAACTGAGCAACAAGACAAGTACATTAGAGTCTCTAGTATGAGAAATCGACTCCTCACAGCTCCTCATCTGGCAGCTTCATTACATAGGACCCGCAAAACGCCAGTGTCACCGTCTACAGTGAAGAGGCGACTCCGGGATGCCGGACTACAGGGCAGAGGGGCAAAAAAAGCCATAACTGAGACTGGCAAATAAAAGGAAAAGATTAATATGGGCTGAATAATACAGACATTGGACAGAGGAAGATTGGAACAAAGTGTTATGGACAAACGGATCAAAGTGTGAGGTGTTTGCATCACACAGAAGAACATTTGTGAGACGCAGAACAACTGAAAAGATGCTGGAAGAGGCCGGACGCCATCTGTGAAGCATGGTGGAGGCCATGTGATGGTCTGGGGCTGCTTTGGTGCTGGTAAAGTGGGAGATTTGTACAAGGTAAAAGGGATTTTGAATAAGGAAGGCGATCACTCCATTTTACAACCCCATGCCATACCCTGTGGACAGCGCTTGATTGGAGCCAATTTCATCCTACAGCAGGACAATGACCCAAAGCAAAGCAAGGCACACCTCCAAATTATGCCTGAACTATTAGGGAAGAAGCAGCAGCTGGTATTCTATGTGTAATGGAGGGGCAGCGCAGTCACCAGATCTCAACCCCATTGAGCTGTTGTTGGAGCAGCTTGAGCATATGCAGTGGCGTAATATTCACAATGGCAGGGGTCGCGGCTGCGTCGGGGCCCAGACCTATAGGGGGCCCACGCCTCCAGCCGCCCCCTTCGCCCCCGATCCCACCACCCTGCGCTTGGCGATCCCAGCGCCAGTGCTGGGCGCAGCACACTCCGCCGCACAGAGTCAGGAAAGTGCTACCTTGCACTCTGGGAAGCTGTCAGTCATTTCTCCGGCCACGGCCTCTTTCCTGTAGGTCAGGTGACTGACGGCCGGTCAGGTGAACGGGGGACATAGGAGAACAGGGGACAGAGGAGGGAGGAGAGCGGGGGACATAGGAGAGCGGGGGACAGAGGAGGAGGAGAGCTGGGTACACAGGAGAACGGGTGACAGAGGAGGAGAGCTGGGGACACAGGAGAACGGGGACATAGGAGGAGAGTGGGGGACACAGGAGAACGGGGGACAGAGGAGGAGGAGAGCTGGGGACACAGGAGAATGGGGGACAGAGGAGGAGGAGAGCGGGGGACACAGGAGAATGGGGACAGAGGAGGAGGAGAGCTGGGGACACAGGAGAATGGGAACAGGAGGAAAGCTGGGGATACAGGAGAACGGGGGACAGAGGAGGAGGAGAGCTGGGGACACAGGAGAACAGGGGACAGAGGAGGAGGAGAGTGGGGGACACAGGAGAACCGGGGACAGAGGAGGAGAGAGCTGGGGACACAGGAGAACGGGGACAGAGAAGGAGGAGAGCTGGGGACACAGGAGAATGGGGGACAGGAGGAGGAGAGCGGGGGACACAGGGAACAGGGACAGAGAAGGAGGAGAGCTGGGGACACAGGAGAATGGAGGACAGAGGAGGAGGAGAGCTGGGGACACAGGAGAACCGGGGACAGAGAAGGAGGAGAGCTGGGGCACGGGAGAAGGAGAGCAGAAGACTCCACTACTGGCATAGGCTAATATGGGGGTGACACAGGTTTTGGAGTGTCTACGGTTTTGTGCAGTTGTCACTAATCCTATTTCTCAGATCACAGTGGGGCTGCATATATAAGGCGCCATATACAACCCATTATATAGAGAGATATAAGGCTGCACTACATGGAGAGCTATGAGGCTGCATATATAAGGCTGCACTATATAGAGAGATATAAGGCTGCACTATATGAGGCTGTACTATAAGGAGAGCTATGAAGCTGCATATATAAGGCTGTACTATATAGGCTGCACTACATGGACAACTGAGCCTGCATTATACTATATGGAGGGCTGTGAGGCTGCATTATACTATGTGGAGGGCTGTGAGCTGTATTATACTATATGGAGGGGCTATGAGGCTGTATTATTCTATATGGAGGGTTGTATTATATATATATGGAGGACTATGAGGCTACTATATGTAGGACTAGTGGGGGTGCATTATAATAATTGGATGACTATTGGGGCTACCTTATGAATGGAGGACTATTGGATGCATTATAATACATAGAGGACTATGGGGGTACATTGTAGTATATGGAGGAATATGAGGATGCATTATAATAATTGGAGGACTATCGTGGCGGGAGGAGGAAGACCATATATACCACGATAAGCCATATTCCGTAGGAGGACCATATATAGCAGAATGAGGGACATTAATACATAGAGGGGTCAATTCATGAGTCTTTATAGAATTTACAATGTTACACGGGGCCCATACACCCAAACAACGTGTGCTCGCGGGGGGACTCTAACGCCACTGACTGTATGTGATGCAAAAAGTGCCCATCAAGCCAATCCGACTTGTGGGCGCGGCTTCAGGAGGTATGGGGGGAAATATCTCCAGATTACCTCTGCAAATTAACAGCTAGAAACAGCATGCCGAAGGTCTGTAATGCTGGAAGTGCTGACAAGGACATTCTGTGACCAAAGCAAAGTGTGAAGGAGAAATTATTATTTCTATAAATCATTATTTCTAACCTTGTCAATGTCTGGACTATATATAAACTTTTGAACGTAGTGTTACTATCTATCTATGTTACTATCTATCTATCTATCTATTATCTATCTATCTATCTATCTATCTATCTATCTATCTATCTCACACACCACCTGATGTTCTTCCTCCCAGTGTCGTCAGGCCATATATTAGGAGGATTTATCATTGATGGGAACAGTCCGCACCTCCCAGATATATCCAGCTCCGGAGACTTTCTCAGCACCCCGATCCCCTGTGATTGTGACACGATGCAGTAAATACGATTTCTATCCGGACACTGGAACGTCACCAGAAATAAATCAGAAGATCACGGCCAAGTGCAGAAATCAATACCCGGTGTGCGGAGAGCCGTCCCCTGAAGCCCCGCTGACCTTCATGTCCAGACGTCTCTGGCAGATTTATGGCCACGGATCTGAGGGGTTTACGACACTCGGGTGGATTATGGGATAAGTCAGGGCGGATATTTTCTTTTGTGAAGGAAATCTTTATAGTGGATGAAATGATTTTGCGTTTTGTGCAAAAAAACTCAACTGCATTCACACACGGCGCATTTGCAGCTGCGCTTTTCCCGAGCCCTTTGTATAATGTGACCTATGGGAGAAACGCCGAACAAGGCGCAAAGAATTGACATGGTCATTCTGTTTATGGAGGCGCTTTGCAGTGAAAATACAGACCATGTGAACCATGTGATTTCTGCAAAAGTCATTGCTTGTGCTGGGAGGCGTAACACTACTGCATTACACTGCATTCACACAGCGCTAAAAAGCGCTACATAAATGCAGAAATACGCTACGTGTGAACATAGCCTAAGGGGGACAGTGAAGAGGGGGCTGCATGGAGTGGAGATCAGAGGTCATAAGTGAGGACAGTGTGGGGGGTATAATTCATCACAGTGAGGACAGTGTGGGGGGTATAATTCATCACAGTGAGGACAGTGTGGGGGGTATAATTCATCACAGGAAGGACAGTGTGGGGGGTATAATTCATCACAGTGAGGACAGTGTGGGGGGTATAATTCATCACAGGGAGGACAGTGTGGGGGTATAATTCATCACAGTGAGGACAGTGTGGGGAGTATAATTCATCACAGTGAGGACAGTGTGGGGGGTATAATTCATCACAGTGAGGACAGTGGGGGGTATAATTCATCACAGTGAGGACAGTGTGGGGGGTATAATTCATCACAGTGAGGACAGTGTGGGGGTATAATTCATCACAGGAAGGACAGTGTGGGGGTATAATTCATCACAGTGAGGACAGTGTGGGGGGTATAATTCATCACAGGGAGGACAGTGTGGGGGGTATAATTCATCACAGTGAGGACAGTGTGGGGGGTATAATTCATCACAGGGAGGACAGTGTGGGGGATATAATTCATCACAGTGAGGACAGTGGGGGTATAATTAAACACAGTGAGGACAGTGTGGGGGTATAATTCATCACAGTGAGGACAGTGTGGGGGTATAATTCATCACAGTGAGACAGTGTGGGGGTATAATCATCACAGGAGGACAGTGTGGGATAAAATTTCATCACAGTGAGGACAGTGTGGGGGTATAATTAATCACAGTGAGACAGTGTGGGGGGTATAATTCATCACAGTGAGGACAGTGTGGGTATAATTCATTACAGTGAGGACAGTGTGGGGGGTACAATTCATCACAGGGAGGACAGTGTGGGGGGTAAATTCATCACAGGGAGGACAGTGTGGGGGGTATAATTCATCACAGGGAGGACAGTGTGGGGTATAATTCATCACAGTGAGGACAGTGTGGGGGTATAATCATCACAGTGAGACAGTGTGGGGTATAATTCATCACAGTGAGGACAGTGTGGGGGTATAATTCATCACAGGAGGACAGTGTGGGGATATAATTCATCACAGTGAGGACAGTGTGGGGGTATAATTCATCACAGGAGGACAGTGTGGGGGTATAATTCATCACAGTGAGGACAGTGTGGGGGTATAATTCATCACAGGAGACAGTGTGGGGTATAATTCATCACAGTGATGACAGTGTGGGGGTATAATTCATCACAGGGAGGACATTGTGGGGGGTATAATTCATCACAGTGAGACATGTGGGGGTATAATTAATCACAGTGAGGACAGTGGGGGTATAATTCATCACAGTGGGACAGTGGTGGGGGTATAATTCATCACAGTGAGGACGATGTGGGGTATAATTCATCACAGGGAGGACAGTGTGGGGGATATAATTCATCACAGTGAGGACAGTGTGGGGGGTATAATTAATCACAGGAGGATAGTGTGGGGGTATAATTCATCACAGTGAGGACAGTGTGGTGGGTATAATTCATCACAGGGAGGACAGTGTGGGGGGTATAATTCATCACAGGGAGGACATGTGGGGGGTATAATTCATTATGGGGAGCACAGTGTGGTGGTTTTCATTTAAGAGGGGGTGCGGTGGTCATATTCAACTTGGGAAAGTGTAGTTGGGATATTTTATAGGGGAGAATAACGTGGAGGCCATATACCATAAGTGAGACGGTGTGGGGTCATTTATGCATGAAGCACAGTAAGGGGCAATTTATTCAGGGGCACAGGATAGGGCTTAGTTAAGGTGGTTATTCTTTAGTAAGAAACATTACAATGACACTGCTTTGCTATGTTCTGCAGAAGACCAGACAAGAGGGCAGTCTTGGGAGATGCAGGACAATGTGTTGCTAAGATTGATGATATTTTAAAGGAGTCTTTTACCTCCAAATTGCCAATTATTCTGCATACACATTTATATAGGAGATGTACTGTTCGGGTGATGTACTGATGACAGTTCTAGTGATGTATTACTCTATTGACAGGGGTTCTGGTGAGGTATTATTTTATTGACAGCGGTTCTGGTGATGTACTGACGATGGCTCTAGTGATGTATTACTGTATTGACAGGGTTCTGGTGAGGTATTATTTTATTGACAGGGTTCTGGTGATGTACTGATGGTGATTTAGTGATATATTACTGTATTGACAGTGTTCTGGTGATGTACTGACAGTTCTAGTGATGTGTTACTGTGTTGACTGGGTTCTGGTGATGTACTGACGTGGTTCTAGTGATTATTACTGTATTGACAGGGGTTCTGGTGATATACTGAAAGTGGTTCTAGTGATGTATTACTGTATTAACAGTGGTTCTGGTGAGGTATTATTTTATTGACAGTGCTTCTGTTGATGTACTGATGGTGGTTCTAGTGATATATTACTGTATTGACAGTGGTTCTGGTGATGTACAGACAGTTCTAGTGATGTATTACTGTGTTGACAGGGGTTCTGGTGATGTACTGACGGTGGTTCTAGTGATATATTACTGTATTAACAGTGGTTCTGGTGATATACTGACAGTGGTTCTAGTGATGTAATACTGTATTGACAGTGGTTCTGGTGATGTACTGACAGGGGTTCTAGTGATGTATTACTGTATTAACAGTGGGTGTGGTGAGTATTATTTATTGATAGTGGTTCTGTTGATGTACTGACGGTGGTTCTAGTGATGTCTTACTGTATTGACAGTGGTTCTAGTGATATACTACTATATTGACCGAGGTTCTGATGATGTACTGACAATGGTTCTAGTGATATATTGCTGTATTGACAGGGGTTCTGAGTGGTTCTAGTGATGTCTTACTGTATTGACAGTGGTTCTCGTGATGTATTATTTTATTGACAGGGGTACTGATGATATTCTGACAGGGGTTCTAGTGATGTGTTATTGTATTGCTGGTGGTTCTGGTGATGTAGTCATGTGGATAGTGTAATCTTTAACTTAACAGACTTGACCCTAAAACATTATAGGGGAGTGTGCTGGACTCAAAATACAGCTGACTGTCGGCTGAACAATTGACTAAAGCCCCCCAAGCACGATAGATAGGTGTCTAATTGCCAGGCCGGCAGCGATCTTCCTTGGTTCTACTATATACAGGAGCACTCATTCTGCCAAGTGTTCTTGTATCCCTATTAGAACCACAGCAAAACACTTTGAGGACAAAAAGATCTACAGCCGGTAATCGGACATGCTGGATCCTTATCTCCCTCAACCAATCATCAGTTAGAGCCTTCACACACATTGGATGGTCCTCATCCTCACAACCTGTTGATGTTGCAGGTTTCGCTAACTTTAGTCTCATGTGTATGGAGGTCTTCCCTAGTGTGACTGATCAGAAGGGGGCGCAACCACTGAAAGTGCCTAGGGCGGCAAGAACTCCAAATACGGCCCTGAAAACATGGGCAATGATTAATGGGCAGATTGGGCTATTGCCCAGTGGCACCCCAATCCCCTTCTCAATCCTTGTGGGTATTGATGCCCCATGAGCAGTTCCTCTTGGCTGCAGATTGATTGGGTTTTGTTGTTGTTACATATTATATGGATCCTATTTGTAAATATTTGTAATTACTTTTCTGTTACATTGTCTGATATTCTCTAGTCACATCAAAAGCTGCAGCAACGTCTTGTCTTTTCTTATTTTTCCGGAGAAATCTTGGTAAATCTCATTAGGTATTTATGAAAGAAAAGCAATACAAGGGTTGAATATTGCTGATAAGAAGCAGAAAAGAAGAAAAATGAACCTTGGTGCAGAAGGAAGAATTGAAATCTTGGATTCTGAGTAAATGAAATGCCGCCTAAGTATATTTGCTCTTCAGAGATAATTGTATTCCTAATACACAGGGACGGGATGTGCCTTCGCTTCTCTGAGACTCCGCATTGATCTCCATGTCGTGCCCAGAATTAACTGGGATTTACCTGATGAACGACCCCTAATAAATCTGATCTAATATTATCAGGGCCAAATCTAGACGGGCGGCCGAGGACGAGTGCACAGGTGTCACCACTAGGGGGAGACGGAGAGCAGGTACAATGAGATGGAGCAGCAATTTAAAGGGGAACTTTGTCCTTATCAATGGGAACCTTCACCAATTATCTGTCTATTATGTATAGAAATAATCTTCATGGGAGGTTGAGATTTTTGAGTGGCGAATGGAGGACAAGCATGTGACAGAGAGCTGCTTCTGTCAACACTGGGACTGTCTGCAGACGTGCGGATGGTCTGCAGAGGTGTGATGGTCTGCAGAGGTGCGATGGTCTGCAGAAGTGCGATGGTCTGCAGAGGTGCGATGGTCTGCAGAGGTGCGATGGTCTGCATGTGATGATCTTCAAGGGAGGATGAGATCTTTGAATTGACTATGGAGGATAAAGCATGTGGCAGAGGGTGGTTTCCCACCTGTCGCCACTTGGACCGTTTGCAGAGGTGTGATGATCTGCAGGGGTGTGATGATCTGTAGGGGTGTGATGGTCTACACAGGAGTGATGGTCTGCAGAGGTGCAATGGTCTGCAGAGGTGCGATAGTCTGCACAGGTGTGATGGTCTACACAGGAGTGATGTTCTGCACAGGTGCAATTGTCTGCAGAGGTGTGAGGGTCTGCTGAGATGCGATGGTCTGCATGTGATGGTCTGCAGAGGTGCGATGGTCTGCAGAGGTGTGATGGTCTGCAAAGGTGTGATGGTATGCATGTGATGGCCTGCAGAGGTGTGATGGTCTGCAGAGGTGTGATGGTCTGCAGAGGTGTGATGGTCTGCAGAGGTGCGATGGTCTGCAGAGGTGCGATGGTCTGCAGAGGTGCAATGGTCTGCAGAGGTGCAATGGTCTGCACAGGTGTGATGGTCTGCAGAGGTGCGATGGTCTGCAGAGGTGGGATGGTCTGCAGAGGTGCGATGGTCTGCAGAGGTGCGATGGTCTGCAGAGTTGTGATGGTCTGCAGAGGTGCGATGGTCTGCAGAGTGGAGATGTCCTGGAGAACACGTTAGTTGTCACCCAACTTTCCCAGATACAGAATAATGTAAGAAATGTAGAGCCCTGACAGCAGAGGACTTATAGCTGCTGGAGACTATTGTTCTTTTATTGGCGCTGGCCCTTTAAGACAGAAGGATCTGATACATTGTCTCCAGCTTCTTTTTAGTTTCTTTTCTTAATTAGTGAACAATATCAATTCCCCAGAAACACTGAAGGCTCCAATTGTATTTCATTAGCGGGAGACATTTCTCGATGGCGATTCATTGTCTTATGGCGGCCATGAGTCATTTACGAGTTGGAAAAGCCATTAGAATTGTGTTTATTTGGACGGAATGATGATACCTCCTGTGTTACTCTAATTACCCCGATTTACGAGGCCGGCGGAGGCCGAGCCCAAAGAACAGAGGAGTCCGGGCCGCCGAGATACTACAACCCTCATCATGTGGACACCTGGGAAGGTTCATAGATAATATATATATATAATAATCATATTTATTCATTGATATAGTGCTATTAATTCCATAGCATTTTACATACATCAGTAATGCTGTCCCTATCTAAACATCCTATCAGTATGTCCATGACTGTTACCTGTCCATGAACGGAATGTGAGGGCTACAGTGAGGACTGACACAAACATTGTCATATATCAGATAAATAACAACAAATCTCCATTCGGAGCAGATTTTAACCATCATTTTGCCCACAAAGTTTTTATTAAATATTCATAAACTGGGTCCATTTAGAGGGAAACATGACAGATGGGAGCTCTGATGATGGTGCTGGATAAAATACAGAAAGAGAGGTTGTGCATTAAAGTAATCAGATGATCGGTGCGGATTCCTCTACAGGTAATTGCACATTTTTCCTGCAGTGCCCCTACTGGAGAACTGTTGTATTACACTAAAAATTAGGTTACCGAGTGGTCCTCCAAAACAGGAGATTGCTGTACATACAGGGGTGTAACTACCACAGGTGCAGGGGATGCAATGGCACCCGGGCCCTGGAGCCTAGGGGGCCCCAAATGTCCCTTTGGACTATTGAAAAAGACTATTACTATTAAATACTTGCAATCATTGGGGGTCCTATTGGAGCTTTTGCACCTGGGCCCATAAGCTTCAAGTTACACCCCTGTGTCATAGATGTAACCTGTGTAAATGCAGAGAGGCTCCCAATTATTGGGGGGTCAATGGATCTTATAAGCAGACTTAAAGGGTCATTCTTAATTTTGACATTAATGGGGCTGATAATTGTGCAGTCTCTGTGTGTCGCTCTATGTGACTGCAGACTGATCAATCAGCACTGGGCGCTGCGAGGTTTCACCGGTTTTCTAAGCCGGGTACAATTATGCAGTATGCATGTTCCCTGCAACAACATGACTAGTGAATGAAGCGGGTATGTCCGTCTAGTGGGCGCGGCCTTGCTCCATACAAGTGAATGGATTGGGCATGTGTGACTAGTGGGAGCGGTTATCTAATTGACTGACCGCGGGCCGGGTGACTCCAGACAGGTCAGTAAAAAGGGGAAAAAATAAATAAGAAGGGGATAAAGTTTTAGTTTGTGACGCCACCAGTAGGTTCCGATGATGGCACCGGCGCTGCTTGTACCTCCAGGGTGATGGGCGGCAGCAAGGTGGAACGCGCTCCCTACAGGACGAGCGGGGCCCCCGGAGTTGAGAGCTGCAGCGGAGTAATAGGGCAGCTCGGTTATTTCTGTAAGGCAAGGCAATTAGACGGCAACTCCGGAAAAAGGCTCAGACACGTTGCTCTTCTGAACGGGTATTTACTGGGATGTTCACGGCATACAAGGTAACACAGTTCTCAATGCCAAGTAGTGGACCGGGTGGTCCCTGCGGTGAGTAGTGTCCCTCCAAGGCTCCACAAATGTGTTTCTCTATTCCTTGCTGTCCCTTCTCTTCGCTGCTCCGGTATACCCCGCCAGGGTACTGAGGGCCCTCGATTGGGTTCCCGTCTGGACCCTGAACTTACGGTCCCTGGCCCTCAATGGTGGGTACCCCCTGGTATAAGCTGCGGTAGGTGTTAGTTGGTGAGGTCCCTTCACACTATGACCCAGGAGGTCCCTTCACACAATGACCCTGAGGTTGCTTCACATGGTGACCCAGGAGGTCCCTTCACATGATGACCCAGGAGGACCCTTCACATGATGACCCAGAAGATCCCTTCACTTAATGACCCAGGAGATCCCTTCACTTGATGACCCAGGTCGACCCTTCACATGATAACCCAGGAGGTCCCTTCACACGATGACCGAGGAGTTCCCTTCAAATGATGACCCAGGAGGTCCCTTCAAATGATGACCCAGGAGGTCTCTTCACATGATGACCCAGGAGGTCCCTTCACATGATGACCCAGGAGGTCTCTTCACATGATGACCCAGGAGGTCCCTTCACATGATAACCCAGGAGTTCCCTTCAAATGATGACCCAGGAGGTCTCTTCACACGATGACCCAGGAGGTCCCTTCAAATGATGACCCAGGAGTTCCCTTCACATGATGACCCAGGAGGACCTTTCACATGATGATCCAGGAGTTCCCTTCACATGATGACCCGGGAAGTCCCTTCTAAATCTACCATTTTATGATTTTATCTTTGGTTCCACACAGATTTGCCCTGAAACTCCCGTGAAATATTTCCGGCTATAACTCACTGTCCCTACAAGGATATATGTATCTCATGTAGTGAATTAGACATGCGATCGCCCCATGATTTCCACAGCCTTAAAGTCTGTTTAGTTCTGTACGCAGCGCCGATGTGTGCGCCCCCGTCCCCCCCCCCCCACCAGGGTGCAGCGTTAAGTAGGGAAGGAAAATTAAAATGTGGCTTTTCTTCATTTTTGCATACGAGATGGGAGAAGCACTTTCATGTTTTGTAATTATCATCAGAGATCTCTGTGTGAGCAGATCAGACCTGCGAGACGGATAATGGAGAACGGCGGATAATCCCGCTATCGCCATGCGCCTCATGTATCTCTCAAGTAAGGTGGGAACAGGAGACAAATTAAAATCTGTGTAAAACTTAATTAAACATCTCGTCTCGGTGCTGGAGGAGGCGACGAGCAGCAAAAACTAACGAGCTGGTGACACCTGTAGGATTTGGAATCAACGGGGAACGGTGACCTTCATCAATGTAGTAACAATGTATCAAGGTAAAGGTTACATGGAGTCTCCTCCGGATCCTCAGTCTCCATAAACCGGGCGTATCTTGGGGGGCAGAGAAAAAGGGGGCAAGGTGCTGAGTGCCGGAGGGCCCCACTGACAACAGCCTGCAACAACACCCTGCCTCACAATAAGAGGGCAGGAAGGGGCAGAGAAAAAGGGGGCAAGGTGCTGAGTGCCGGAGGGCCCCACTGACAACAGCCTGCAACAACACCCTGCCTCACAATAAGAGGGTAGGAAGGGGCAGAGAAAAAGGGGGCAAGGTGCTGAGTGCCGGAGGGCCCCACTGACAACAGCCTGCAACAACACCCTGCCTCACAATAAGAGGGTAGGAAGGGGCAGAGAAAAAGGGGGCATGTGTCCAAGGTGCTGAGTGCTGGAGGGCCCCACTGACAACAGCCTGCAACAACACCCTGCCTCACAATAAGAGGGTAGGAAGGGGCAGAGAAAAAGGGGGCAAGGTGCTGAGTGCCGGAGGGCCCCACTGACAACAGCCTGCAACAACACCCTGCCTCACAATAAGAGGGTAGGAAGGGGCAGAGAAAAAGGGGGCATGTGTCCAAGGTGCTGAGTGCTGGAGGGCCCCACTGACAACAGCCTGCAACATCACCCTGCCTCACAATAAGAGGGCAGGAAGGGGCTGAGAAAAAGGGGGCAAGGTGCTGAGTGCCGGAGGGCCCCACTGACAACAGCCTGCAACAACACCCTGCCTCACAATAAGAGGGTAGGAAGGGGCAGAGAAAAAGGGGGCAAGGTGCTGAGTGCCGGAGGGCCCCACTGACAACAGCCTGCAACAACACCCTGCCTCACAATAAGAGGGTAGGAAGGGGCAGAGAAAAAGGGGGCATGTGTCCAAGGTGCTGAGTGCTGGAGGGCCCCACTGACAACAGCCTGCAACAACACCCTGCCTCACAATAAGAGGGTAGGAAGGGGCAGAGAAAAAGGGGGCAAGGTGCTGAGTGCCGGAGGGCCCCACTGACAACAGCCTGCAACAACACCCTGCCTCACAATAAGAGGGTAGGAAGGGGCAGAGAAAAAGGGGGCATGTGTCCAAGGTGCTGAGTGCTGGAGGGCCCCACTGACAACAGCCTGCAACATCACCCTGCCTCACAATAAGAGGGCAGGAAGGGGCTGAGAAAAAGGGGGCAAGGTGCTGAGTGCCGGAGGGCACCAATGACAACAGCCTGCAACAACACCCTGCCTTACAATAAGAGGGCAGGAAGGGGCAGAGAAAAAAGGGGCAAGGTGCTGAATGCTGGAGGGCATCACTGACAAAAGCCTGCAACAACACCCTGCCTCACAATAAGAGGGCAGGAAGGGGCAGAGAAAAAGGGGGCATGTGTCCAAGGTGCTGAGTGCCGGAGGGCACCACTGACAACAGCCTGCAACAACACCCTGCCTCACAATAAGAGGGCAGGAAGGGGCAGAGAAAAAGGGGGCATGTGTCCAAGGTGCTGAGTGCTGGAGGGCCCCACTGACAACAGCCTGCAACATCACCCTGCCTCACAATAAGAGGGCAGGAAGGGGCTGAGAAAAAGGGGGCAAGGTGCTGAGTGCCGGAGGGCACCAATGACAACAGCCTGCAACAACACCCTGCCTCACAATAAGAGGGCAGGAAGGGGCAGAAGAGAAATAACTGAATGGAAACTACCAACTCATCACAATAAAAGAAAATTATACAATGGGAAATAATAATAATATTAACATGCAGTCACAAGTACTTCTAATCTATAGAATTAGGAGTTTGGCCCCTCCCTGATGTCGCCTATGTCACTTCCGCCTCCGCCCCATACACCCTAATGGGTGTAATACTATGGATCCTAACGACGCCCACCACCACAGCACTAGCAATACCCCCACCCGGTCTCCGCCCCCACCCCTCCCCCATCCAGTCTCCGTCCTTCCTCCCAGTCTCTGCCCCTCCTCCCAATCTCCGCCCCTCACATGGTCTCCACCCCTCCTCCCAGTCTCCGCCCCTTGCACGTATCAGAGTCACCTCTCTGTGCCAACAGGACCTGTGGTGATGTCAGAGTGATGTGGCTGATCACATGACATCACTACAGGTCTATGCCCCACACTGCACCAGACCAGCGCTGGACACAGGAAAGAGGGAGAGCGGGGGAATAGACAGCCAGAGAAAAGAGAGTCACAGGGGAGAGACAGCCAGAGAGGACAGACAGACAGGGGAGAGACAGCCAGAGAAAAGAGAAACACAGGGGAGAGACAGCCAGAGAGGACAGACACAGGGGAGAGACAGCCAGAGAGGACAGACAGACAGGGGAGAGACAGCCAGAGAAAAGAGAGACACAGGGGAGAGACAGCCAGAGAGGACAGACACAGGGGAGAGACAGCCAGAGAGGACAGACAGACAGGGGAGAGACAGCCAGAGAAAAGAGAGACACAGGGGAGAGACAGCGAGAGAAAAGAGAGACACAGGGGAGAGACAGCCAGAGAGGACAGACATACAGGGGAGAGACAGCTAGAGAAAAGAGAGAGACACAGGGGAGAGACAGCCAGAGAGGACAGACACAGGGGAGAGAGAGCCAGAGAGGACACACACAGGGGAGAGACAGACACAGAAAAGAGAGAAACACAGGGGAGAGACAGCCAGAGAAAAGAGAGAGACATAGGGGAGAGACAGACAGAGAGGACAGACACACACAGGGTAAGAGAAGACACAGAAAAGAGAGACACAGGGAAGAGACAGCCAAGAGAGGACAGAACAGACAGGGGAGAGACAGCCAGAAAAAAAGAGAGAAGACAGCCAGAGAAAGAGAGGGGACACAACAGGGGAGAGACAGCAAGAAAAGAGAGAGACACAGGGAAGAGACAGCCAGAGAGGACAGACACACACAGGGGAGAGACAGCCAGAGAGGACAGACACACACAGGGGAGAGACAACACAGAAAAGAGAGACACACACAGGGGAGAGACACCAGCCAGAGAGGACAGACACACCAGGGGAGAGACAGCCAGAGAGACAGACACACACAGGGGAGAGACAGCCAGAGAAAAAGAGAGAGAACACAGGGAAGAGACAGCCAGAGAAAAGAGAGAGACACAGGGGAGAGACAGCCAGAGAAAAGAGAGAGACACAGGGAGAGACAGCCAGAGAGAAGAAGACACAAGGGAGAGACAGCCACAGAAAAGAGAGAGACACAGGGAAAGACAGCAGAGAGGCCAGACAACACAGGTAGAGACAGCCAGAAAAAGAGAGAGACATAGGAAAGAGACAGCCAACACAGAAAAGAGAGAGATTGCCACAGAGAAAAGAGAGACTAGCCACAGAGAAAAGAAGAGACTGCCACATATAAAAGAGAGACAGCCACAGAGAAAGAGAGACGACAAACAGAAAGAGATAGACTGCCACAAGAAAAGAGAGACTGCCACAGAGAAAAGAGAGACTGCACACAGAGAAAAGAGACAGTCACAGAAAGGAGAGACAGCCACAGAAGAGATAGACAGCCACAGATGGGAAAGACAGCCACAGAGGGAAAGAAACAGCTACAGAGAGGAAGAGACAGTCACACAGGGAAAGAGACAGCACAGAAGGTGAGGCAGCACAGAAGGAACACAACCACAGAGGGGAGAGAGACAGCCACAGAGGGGAAAGACAGTCACAAAAGGAGAGACAGGCACAGAAGGGACAAAGAACCACAGAGGGGAGAAAGCCACAGTGGAGACAGACAGCACAGAGGGGAACCTCAGAGGGAGAGACAGCTGACAGGGAAGAGAGGGTACACACACCACCCTCTCGTTGCGATAGTATCGGGCTCATAACTAGTAAATATATAAGTGCCAGCCATAATTCATTAACAGTAGATATATGAAGTCTACACACCCTTGTTATACCGTTTCCTCAAAAATAAGACACAGAGTCTTATATACATTTTTGCTCCAAAAGATGCTCCGTGTCTTATCTTTCCATGATCCCCATCATTCCCTTGCAGCCCCCAATACCATATCCCCATCATCCCCTTGCAGCCCCCAATATTCCCATTACAGTACCTGCAAACTCCCCTCTCACACACACATAAACATACCATACACACACACATACACGCACACACGCACATACACCTCTTTTCTCACCGGTGCACCACTGTATGTGTTATGCCGCTAATCTGAGCTCTCTACCTCAGCTGCATAGATGTACGGGAAGCTGCTGACCAATCAGAGTCCAGCAGCCACCGACCAATCAGAGGCCCGCATGTTAAGTCATTCGAACAATGTTAACTACTGGGCTCTGATTGGCCGGAGGCTGCTGGGCTCTGATTGGCTGGCGGCTTCGTGTACATCTACGCAGCTGAGGTGGAGAGCTCGGAGCGGCGTTGTAATACATGCAGCGGCGGTCACCGTTATTTTCGCGGGAGGCCTTATATTGAGCAGTTCTGCAAAACCTCCACTAGGTCTTATTTTCGGGAAACATGGTAATCCCAGGTTTTCGTCATGTAAAAAAATATACTACCAAGAAGAATTATTTCAGAACTTTTTCCACCTTTAATGATCCACAAAACTTATAGAAATCCCTCAAGCCTTTAAATAGTTCACTCTTCCACCAGCAGATGTCGCTGATAGAGTTTAGTCTCTGCAAGACCTGGAGCTGAGAAGACGTGTGTGTGCACTTTGTGCTGAAAACTTCATGGTATTTTCCTTCTTGTGGGAGTTGCTGTATTTTTCTGGTCCGTGGGTGGAGGTGAGGGGGGTCTAAGCCCTAGGGCTGATCAGAAGCAAGTGCAAGGGTGGCGGCCTGGACATTCTCACCTTCAGAAGTAATTCCGGGAACAGGATGAGCAAGGGACCCCAAGTCTCAGGGTCAGGCTAGCTCCCTTGATCACCTTTAGCTCATTTTACATCCTGCTTCCTAATTCCTGTACACCTATGCCATGCCACTTGGGAGCTCTGTATTTAATATGAGCAGGTTGGATGTTCGGATGGGCTTGACTCAGTTTGCACCTTTTGGAATTAAGACCAAAGAGTTTCACTTTGGTCTCATTTCCCAAAGGTTTTTGGAGGATTTGATGAAGATTTTCTTAACTCTTACCCGGGCTTAAATGTTTTTCTTTGTAATAAAATGTGTTTGGGAGATTGTTGTCATCTGCAGTACACGATAATGACTGGCCAGAGATCCCTGCAGCACCTTTAATGCTTCTGTAGGTACCTTGGCAGCCTCCTGGAACAATTTTCTTATTGTTTTTTTCATAAATATTTGAAGGACGTCCAGTTCTAGGTAATGTCACTGTTCTACCAAATTTAAGCCACTTCTTGATGCTGTCTTTAGTCTACTATGATAGATCTAATGCCTCGAAAACCTTTTGTATCATTCTCCCAACTGATGATGCAACACAATAAGATCCCCTTGCTGTGTTGCCAGCTGTTTGTTCCTGACATTTTCTGGTTTGTATTCTCATTGGACAGTGAAACTTTCTATGGAGATTATCAGAATCCCTGTAAGTTATGGAGGCCGTGTACAGATCATTATGTAACTCTAGGGTATATTTGATTGCCTGATTCTGAACACTAACTCATAGAAGGTGTAGCAAGCTGACTCCCAGCAACCAATGTAGCAAGCTTTCAGACAAGAGTAGAATTTAAGCCCTGACCACTGGACCTTCCGGGTCAGGTAACCTGATCATGCTGCTGATCTCCGAGTCAAGTCACCTGATCATGCTGCTGATCTCTGGGTCAGGTCACCTGATCATGCTGTTGACCTCTGGGTCAGGTCACCTGATCATGCTGCTGCCTTCCGGGTCAGGTCACCTGATCATGCTGCTGATCTCTGGGTCAGGTCACCTGATCATGCTGTTGACATCAGGGTTAGGTTACCTGATCATGCTGCTGACTTCCGGGTCAGGTCACCTGATCATGCTGCTGATCTCTGGGTCAGGTCACCTGATCATGCTGCTGACCTCTGGGTCAGGTCACCTGATCATGCTGCTGATCACCTGGTCAGGTCACCTGATCATGCTGCTGATCTCCAGGTCAGGTCACCTGATCATTCTGCTGATCTCTGGGTCAGGTCACCTGATCATGCTGCTGACCTCTGGGTCAGGTCACCTGATCATGCTGCTGATCTCTGGGTCAGGTCACCTGATCATGCTGCTGATCTCCGGGTCAGGTCACCTGATCATGCTGCTGATCTCCGGGTCAGGTCACCTGATCATGCTGATAACCTCTGGGTCTGGTCACCTGATCATGCTGCTGACTTCCGGGTCAGGTCAACTGATCATGCTGCTGATCTCCACGTCAGGTCACCTGATCATTCTGCTGACCTCTGGGCATAATATAGAAACTGGGCAGTATAGGGGTACATAGCGTAAGAGGATAGTGTGAAGAGGGGGCAGTTTAGAGGGCACGTACTATAATAGGGATAGTGTGTGGTTCATAGTTTGTACAGGGAACACATTGAGGGGCAATTTTTAATCATTGGCACATCATAGGGGAGATATTTTTTTCAGGAGCATTATAATCACACTGCTATTTTTAAAGGCACCATATTCAGATGTGCTGCAGAAGACTATAGGAGATGGAAATCTGCAGAGACAAGATAAGATCAAGAAGAAAAGAAAGAAAATTACTCTAATCAAGAGTTCTGGGGATTTATTTCTTTACTGATGGTGGTGCTGGTGATGTATTCATGTACTGAAAGTGGTTCTGGTGATGTATTTCTGTCTGATGGTGGTGCTGGTGATGTATTCATGTAGTAATGGTGATTCTGGTGATGTATTTCTGTCTGATGGTGGCCTTGGTGATGTATTCATGTACTAATGGTGATTCTGGTGATGTATTTCTGTACTGATGGTAGGTAGTTCTGGTGATGTATTATTCTACTGATGGTGGCTCTATTATGCTATGATTAAAAACCAGTGTGATTTGAAATACATCCATGTGATTTTATTTATCCCCTTCTTCATTTTCCTGCCATGTTTTTAAAGCTTTTGGAATAAATATAACTTTTTACATTTCTTTTTGAGTTTGCTGGAGTTTTACTCTGCTTTTAAATGACTAAATTTGTATTTATGCTAAAACCATTAAAGGGGTTGTCCAAGTTTGTTATTAAAGTCTGCAGTCACTCTATGTTACTGAAAACGTTGGAATTCTCACAGTGTGAGCACTGCATACTGTCAGGATTTGCTGGAGTGGGAGGTCATGTGGTTTGCATACAACTGGTTACATGCCAACTAGACATTAACTTGTACTGAGTGATACCATGTCTAGTCTGAATGTGACCAGAAGTGTGCCAATCGCATGATCGCTCACATGACTGTTCACTCTTTGCCGCCAGCAAGGGAAAATCCTTATAGTGTGCAGTGTGACTGCAGTCAGAATTCAGAAGTCTACCATTACCTAGAGTGACTGCAGATGTTCATCACAAATCTGTGTAAACCCATTAATTATGACATTAAAGGGAACTAACCAGCAGGATTTGAGTTAGGGCAAGAAGGTGAAGCTAGTGCCTTGCATTCCTTGAATGATAACTGGTTTGATTGCAGAGAAATGTGTCATAAAACTCCTGGAAAACAGGGCAGTAGATGACTGATGTGTCACTATTTGGGGTTGTTTTTTTTCCTCCCATGTGGACATGCCTTTCAGCTGTAAGCCTAGCTCTCCCCTCTCCCTATCATCTATACTTTCAGTTTCAGTACTTTCAGATGAGAGGGAGGGGGAAGTGTTTGGCTTACAGCCAAAAGGCATGGCCACAGGGGAGTAATAAAAAAACAACCCTAGTGCTGCACACATCAATCATCTGCTGCCCTTTTTTCCAGGAGTTTTATGACACTTTTCTCTGCAATCAAACATGGAATCATTCAAGGAAAGGTATGATTGCATTCAGGATCTACTTCACTTTTTTGCCCTAAATCCTGCTGGTTGGTTCACTTTAAGCAGTACATCATGCCCAAACCTAAGAGCATGCAATATACACACTGTCAGGATTCAGCTCAGCTCATTACATGGCCATTAATATGTGATTTTCAGATTTATCATGACAACTAGCTTTTCTTCCTATTTCTATCAATGAAGCCGGAGGGGGGGGGGGTAGTTTTTGAATGGAAGTCGAGAGAATTAGCAAGAGCAGCTCATTGGGTCGTGATGACTTGAGCGAGAGGGCAATCCATGTGCCAATGTAGAGGAGCATCTCCATGAATAAGAATATCATCATAAAGTTAATTTATTTCAGTAATTCAATACATAAAGTGACACACATCTATTATATAGAGTCATTACACACAGAGGGATCTATTTTGTGCGTTTATTTCTGTTAATGTTGATGATTAATGAAAACCCAAGGGTCATTATCTTAGAGAATTAAAGTAGGGAGGATGAAGGGTCTGAGAGATAAAATATGACTTAAATAGGTATCAGAGGCTTCACCTTGTGTGGTTGTGAGAGTCACAACCACTATGAAAGCAGATCACGGCTGCTGCAGACCCCAGCGTCCCTTTATGTACTGAATAAATGATCTTTTTGATGATATTCTAATTCATTGAGTTGCACCTGTATGTCCGCCCCTGCCCCTATTACTGTGTGCCAGGTGGCTCCGGTGGGAATCATATATGTATGAAATCTGAATTTTTTACCAATTTAAACACTTGAGGAATCCTAATCCCAGCGGTCGACTCAAGGACTTGGATTTTTTTGCACTTCATGGAAAATTGACAATTGCAATGTGTATAATCGATATAGTGTATAGCGGGGTTATACGGCCATATGGAGAGCTCCGGATCTGTGTGAATAGCGGTGTCATCTCCGGGAGGCTGGACGCCGGGGATTAAGCGCTCCTGCCTGTTATTATGGGGGCTGCTGTTAACCAGGTTGCATGTGACATAATGACAGGTCTGGGTCCGCGCGCGGCCTCTAATTCCAGGGTCCAGGCCGTGGATTGATTGCTTACATGTGCAGCAATTCCTCAGCGCCTTCATGTTATATTATTACAGAGATTATACCCTGTAATTATGTGAGATGTGCCGCAATCCTACACTGAGGAGAGGAAATCCATACTCTGCAGCGGCCGGGGTCGCTCCCCTCCGGGGGATTTTCAGGTCAGTTCCTTCAGGAGTAATGGGGTTTTCTGCAAATAAAGTGAACAACCCTGAATAATGAAACATTCCGCTTTCTACTTTTTCAATTTTCCACCATTATTAAGGTCTTTACTTGCTGACAGTGAATAGAAACATTCATCTCTACATCCACGGGCCAAACTTTACTCACAGCTGAGGGTTTTGCTACAATTGCATCCAGTCTATACAATCCTCATTTTTAGTTTAATAAGTCCACTATGCAAATTTTATAAGTATCTATTTAGGCTGATAATTATTCTCCCGTGGAATAAAAACTAAAAAAAAATTGCATGGAATTAAAAGGCCCATATGGTGGGTTAAGACCCCCCCCCCCATCATACTCAAGCAGGGGAATAAAATAAAGGCAAAACCTGGCTACTTTCGAGCTTTCATTACAGAATCCTACAAGAAAATAGGCTTCAGAAAAAACAACTATACATCATCTAAAGCTGAGGGTTGCCGGGACCAATGAGTGTCCTTCAAGGAAACCCAACGCTGAATGCCCAACACATGATCCACCAAAGCAGAGGACAGAAGCTTAGGTATATAGACCATAGGTCAGCAATCCAAAGCAAAAGTTTTAAGTCATTGAAGCAAGAGACACAAGAATGGAGGTCAACATGTGTGTGATCAGTGGTGAACAACTGATACGAATAGAGGTCAACATATGTGTGATCAGTGTGGAACAACTGATCCGACTGGAGGTCAACATATGTGTGATCAGTGTGGAACAACTGATCCGACTGGAGGTCAACATATGTGTGATCAGTGTGGAACAACTGATCCGACTGGAGGTCAACATATGTGTGATCAGTGTGGAACAACTGATCCGACTGGAGGTCAACATATGTGTGATCAGTGTGGAACAACTGATCCGACTGGAGGTCAACATATGTGTGATCAGTGTGGAACAACTGATCCGACTGGAGGTCAACATATGTGTGATCAGTGTGGAACAACTGATCCGACTGGAGGTCAACATATGTGTGATCAGTGTGGAACAACTGATCCGACTGGAGGTCAACATATGTGTGATCAGTGTGGAACAACTGATCCGACTGGAGGTCAACATATGTGTGATCAGTGTGGAACAACTGATCCGACTGGAGGTCAACATATGTGTGATCAGTGGTGAAGAACTGATACGAATAGAGGTCAACATATGTGTGATCAGTGTGGAACAACTGATCCGACTGGAGGTCAACATATGTGTGATCAGTGTGGAACAACTGATACGAATAGAGGTCAACATATATGTGATCAATGTGGAACAACTGATCCGACTGGAGGTCAACATATGTGTGATCAGTGTGGAACAACTGATCCGACTGGAGGTCAACATATGTGTGATCAGTGTGGAACAACTGATCCGACTGGAGGTCAACATATGTGTGATCAGTGTGGAACAACTGATCCGACTGGAGGTCAACATATGTGTGATCAGTGGTGAAGAACTGATACGAATAGAGGTCAACATATGTGTGATCAGTGTGGAACAACTGATCCGACTGGAGGTCAACATATGTGTGATCAGTGTGGAACAACTGATACGAATAGAGGTCAACATATATGTGATCAATGTGGAACAACTGATCTGACTGGAGGTCAACATATGTGTGATCAGTGGTGAAGAACTGATACATGAGTCTGCAATGTTCAATGGTGAAGACATGGTCCATAGTTGAAGAAACAGGTACAGTGGTGAAGACCTGGTACAGGACTATAGAGAACCAATGGTGAAGACATGGTCCACAATGGTAGAAGCAAATTGATTCATGACGACCTGGTGCAAGTGTGTAGAAACAGATATAGTGGTGAAGATCTGGTGCCTGAGTCTACAAGGTTACAACTGTGAAGACATGGTCCCGAATTGAAGAAGCAAATTTAGTGGTGAAGACCTGCTACAGGGGTATAGAAGAACCAATGGTGAAGACATGATCCACAATAGTATAAGCAAATCTATTGGTGAAGACCTGGTGCAGGAGTGTAGAAACAGATGTAGTGGTGAAAATCTAGTGCATAGATATAGAAAGTCCAAAGGTAAAGACATGGTCCACAACATTAGAGGCAGATCTAGTGGAGAAGACCTGGTGCAGATATATAAAAAGTCCAATGGTGAAGACATGAGTTCTGGGGTCAAAGGTGTGTTACAGTCCGCGCTGCCCGATCATCCAAAGGATCACAGGGGAAACAATGTTCCAAGCAAAGTTTTCTTTATTCTTACAAACTGACGCGTTTCGGCGCCCAATCCAATATATACCCTGAGGACGGTGCCAGGATTGGGCGCCGAAACGCGTCGGTTTATAAGAATAAAGAAAACTTTGCTTGGAACATTGTTTCCCCTGTGATCCTTTGGATGATCGGGCAGCGCGGACTGTAACACACCTTTGACCCCAGAACTCTTGAAGCACCCACAGCCCTGTGGAGGTGGAAGTCCAGCAGCAGCCTGCATTACTAAAACCAACGCTCTTATTCCAGTTGTGGGAGTCACAACTGGACCAGGTTAGTGCAAACCTGTTTTTACCGATAAGTCCCTATTCTATACCAAATGATAGGGCACTATTGCGCCTCTGTTTGTCTCCCCTTATATTTTATATAATGGTGAAGACATGGTACAGAATTGAAGAAGCAGATTTATTGGTGAAGGCTTGGTACCGAAGTGTAGAAGGTCCAATGGTTAAGAAATGGTCATGGATTGTCTAGTGATGAAGACCTGGTCCACTTTTGTAGAAAGTCCAATAGTGAAGACATGGTCCAGAACTGAACAAGCAGATCTGTTGGTGAAGATTTGGTACAGGATTGTAGAAGAACCAATAGTGAACACATGGTCCATAACTGTAGAAGCAGATCTGGATGTAAATGCCTGGTTCAGATATATAAAAAGTCCAATGGTGAAGACATGATCCAGGAATGAAGAAGCAGATTTATTGGTGAAGACTTACAGTAGTACCGCATTGCAGAAGGTCCAATAGTTAAGAAATGGTCATGAATTGTAGACAAAGGTCTATTGATAAAGACCTGGTTTAGTTTTGTTGAAGGTCCAATGGTGAAGGCATGGTCCACAACTGTAGAAACAGGTCTAGTGGTGAAGACCTGTTACAGATATATAAGAAGTCCAATGGTGAAGACATGGTCCAGAATTGAAGAAGCAGATCCAATGGTGAAGACCTGGTACAAAAGTATAGATAGTGTAGAAACTCCAATGGTGAAGACATGGTCCAGAATTAAATAAGCAAATATATTAGTAAAGATTTGATACAGAAGTGTAGAAAGTCCAATGGTTAAGAAATGGTCATGAATTGTAGAAGCAGATCTAGTGATGAAGATCTGGTGCAGGAGTGTAAAAGATCCCATGACAAAGCGGTGGTGTAAAATTGTATAGAAGATCCAATGGTGAATACATAGGGTAGAGTAATGTATAAGATGATTCCCAAGTAAAGAAGAAGATGTGATGCAAGATTGAATGGTGAAAACGTTATACACGACTATGGAATAACATGCACTAGTGAGAATGTGGTGAAAATGTTTGAATGTTAAAGACAAACAGGAAAATCAAAGATAGGGAGGAGAAATGATGGAGCAAAGATTAAAAACACTTCCAGTAGTGAAGAAGTGGTGCAAGATGGTAGAAGATACAATTGATAAAAGAAGATTTAATGGTGAGATTATTGTGCAAGATTGTAAAAATGAATTCGCTAGTAAAAATTGTTTATTAAGATCGAATGGTGAAGACTGAAACATAGAAGAAGATTCACTAGAAACAATGTAGAAAATTATCTAATGGAGAAAATATGCACAGAGCTGGAACATAGAAGATCGAAGGGTTAAGGAAAAAAGAGCATGAGAATTTAAATGTAATGCTGAAGCAACAAAGTAAGTTATATTCTTGTATATAGGAGCAGTATTATAGTAGTTATATTCCTGTATATAGGAGCAGTATTATAGTAGTTATATTCTTGTACATAGGAGCAGTATTATAGTAGTTATATTCTTGTATATAGGGGCAGTATTATAGTAGTTATATTCTTGTATATAGGAGCAGTATTATAGTAGTTATATTCTTGTATATAGGGGCAGTATTATAGTAGTTATATTCTTGTATATAGGGGCAGTATTATAGTAGTTATATTCTTGTATATAGGGGCAGTATTATAGTAGTTATATTCTTGTATATAGGGGCAGTATTATAGTTGTTATATTCTTGTATATAGAAGCAGTATTATAGTAGTTATATTCTTGTATATAGGAGCAGTATTATAGTAGTTATATTCTTGTATATAGGAGCAGTATTATAGTAGTTATATTCTTGTACATAGGAGCAGTATTATAGTAGTTATATTCTTGTACATAGGAGCAGTATTATAGTAGTTATATTCTTGTATATAGGGGCAGTATTATAGTAGGTATATTCTTGTATATAGGAGCAGTATTATAGTAGTTATATTCCTGTACATAGGGGCAGTATTACAGTAGTTATATTCTTGTATATAGGAGCAGTATTATAGTAGTTATATTCTTGTATATAGGGGCAGTATTATAGTAGTTATATTCTTGTATATAGGAGCAGTATTATAGTAGTTATAATCTTGTATATAGGAGCAGTATTATAGTAGTTATATTCTTGTACATAGGGGCAGTATTATAGTAGTTATATTCTTGTACATAGGAGCAGTATTATAGTAGTTATATTCTTGTACATAGGGGCAGTGTTATAGTAGTTATATTCTTGTACATAGGGGCAGTATTATAGTAGTTATATTCTTGTATATAGGAGCAGTATTATAGTAGTTATATTCTTGTATATAGGGGCAGTATTATAGTAGTTATATTCTTGTACATAGGGCAGTATTATAGTAGTTATATTCTTGTACATAGGGGCAGTATTATAGTAGATATATTCTTGTACATGGGGCAGTATTATAGTAGTTATAATCTTGTATATAGGAGCAGTATTATAGTAGTTATATTCCTGTACATAGGGGCAGTATTATAGTAGTTATTTTCTTGTATATAGGAGCAGTATTATAGTAGTTATATTCTTGTATATAGGAGCAGTATTATAGTAGTTATATTCTTGTATATAGGGGCAGTATTATAGTAGTTATATTCTTGTACATAGGAGCAGTATTATAGTAGTTATATTCTTGTACAAAGGAGCAGTATTATAGTAGTTATATTCTTGTATATAGGAGTAGTATTATAGTAGTTATATTCTTGTATATAGGGGCAGTATTATAGTAGTTATATTCTTGTACATAGGAGCAGTATTATAGTAGTTATATTCTTGTACAAAGGAGCAGTATTATAGTAGTTATATTCTTGTATATAGGAGCAGTATTATAGTAGTTATATTCTTGTACATAGGGGCAGTATTATAGTAGTTATATTCTTGTACATAGGGGCAGTATTATAGTAGATATATTCTTCTACATAGGGGCAGTATTATATTATATAACAGTCTGGAATGTTAGAAGTTGCTAAAACTGCTTTTCATTCTTGTTTAATACCAGGTTTATTTGGTTCCAGCGCTGGAAGCGTCTTGTGTCTGAGCTTATACAATTTTTCTCCACCTTTCGATAAATCTGTCTGCACTAGATGGCGGCATTGCTAATTAAGCCAGAATTACAATGATGGAAGTCAAGAAATTCTGCACTGATTACCTTGAGGTCTCTGGGTTTTAGGATGCCGGCTTCTTCCAAAAATATAACACCTGAGGGGAATGGTGCCGCCCTGGTATTGGTATATTGCGGTTTACTAGATGGGAACATTACATTCTGCATGGCAGTCAGAGACACATGATGAGCAATGTGTATTCCCATGTTCCCGGACAGTATCGTGTTCGGCAGTCAGCGACCATCTCCTCGTAGACCCATGTACCCGGGCACTCACTAATGATGATAGTCAGGTTGTGTAACCTCAGTCCAGGCATCCAGGATATGTTCCCCTCATGATAGATTTAATTACAAAAATCAATACCTAATCAATCATTTGATTTGTACCTAAAAAAAAAGATGCAGACTAGACCCGATTTTCATTACAGCAATAAAAAAAAGTGGGTCAGTGCTTGTATTGATATTGAGATAAAAACATTCATTATAAAAATAAAAAAAGGAATGAAGAATGAAGAACCTTTTATTGTAACATTGAAGTATCAAAGTCAAAGAGAAACAGAATCCATGTTTGTAAACAGAAATTTCAATGCACGAACATAAAAGTAACAGTTTGTCCTTGAACTCCATCTACCTTTTTTTTTGTGAAGCTAAAACAAGTAATTCTGTGCTGCGAAATGTCTCAGTAAATCTTTACAGCAGTCGGAGCTCTGGTTTTCTGATACAGATCCCAACACACCGGGCCCAGAAAAAGAATGAGCTGGTGATATTCTCACTGCCTGCAGTCACCACTAGAGGGGGCTGGGGAGATGATTGTGTACAGGTCTACATCTAGTGATACGTACTGGACGCAGGTGTGATTGGCAGGTAGATATTATAGTAGGTGTAGGGATTCGCTCCACCATGGGTGTGTGTGTGTGTAAGGTATGTGGACAGCAAGACACACCCGTCTCTCCAGCAACATGTAAACCTGGCTCTAGTAATACCTTAAATCAATCTTGTAGCACTACAGATACCAGAGTAAACATCTTACATAGGACAGGTGCATTATAACTGTAGAACGGGCCTGAAAGGTAGCAGTAGAGTCTATGGATGGATAGGTGGATGGATGGACAGACTTTTAGGCTGAGTTCACCTGTCCACTAGTCACTCGTTAGATGGATGGATGAAAAGATGGATGGATAGGTGGATGGATGGACAGACTTTTAGGCTGAGTTCACCTGTCCAGTAGTCACTCGTTGGATGGATGGGTGGATAGGTGGATGGATGGGTGGATGGATAGATGAACAGACTTAGGCTGAGTTCACCTGTCCAGTAATTACCTGTTGGATGGAAAAATAGATGGATGGAGAGATGGATGGATGGATGGATAGATAGAAGGATGAATAGATGGGCAGACTTTTTTGGCTGAGTTCACCTGTCCACTAGTTACTCGTTGGATGGATGGACGAATGGATGGATAGATGGATGGATGAATGGATGGATGGGTGAATAGGTGGATGGATAGATGAATAGACTTAGGCAGTTCACCTTTCCAGTAATTACGTGTTGGATGGAAAAATAGATGGAGAGATGGATGGATGGATGGATGGATGGATGGATGGACAGACTTTTAGGCTGAGTTCACCTGTCCAGTAATTACCTGTTGCATGGAAAAATAGATGGATGGAGAGATAGATGGATGGGTGTGTGGATGGGTAGATGGCAGATGGACAGTCTTTTAGGCTGAGTTCACACCTCCAGTAATCGTGTGTTAAGGTACCGTCACACGGGGAGATATCGCCGGCGATGTTGCCGGGGATCGCGGGAGCGCGCATCCCTGACAACATCGCCGGTGAGATGTCACACTGAGCAACTAACCGGCGATGTCGCCGGCTAGTTGCCGCAGCTATCGCTCGCTGGGTTGCCCAGCAACCCAGCAAGCGATAACTCGCAATGTTGTACATAGGCGGAATTGCCCGCAACATTGCTGGTTGCCGCGTTTCACAGGGCGATCAGGCAGGATCGCCTGAGCAACATCGCCAGGTTTCCCAACATTGTTGGGAAACCTGGCGATGTGACTCAGGCGATTCATCGCCTGATTATCGCTCTGTCACACGCGGCAATTCGCCGGCGATGTCGCCGCAACCTGGCCACGCCCCTCAGTTGCCGGCAACATCGCCGGCGATATGTCCCCGTGTGACGGTACCTTCACTGCTCATAATGTCTCTGTGTGACGGTACCTTCAGATCGGATCCAGCATGATCCGTTCTCTAAGCACAACTATTTTGTCCGTTTTGCAATAATTAATTTCTGCAGGAACCGTTTTTACAGCATTGGAGTCTATGGAGAACGGATCCGGTAACTGATCACTATTTATCCTTCTGTTTTTGTAACATTGGAGTCTATGGAGAACAGATCCGGTAACTGATCACTATTTATCCTTCTGTTTTTTTGTTACTGGATCAGTTTCACATGGACCCGTTCTCCATAGACTCCAATGTTACAAAAATGAAGGATAAATAGTGATCAGTTACCGGATCTGTTCTCCATAGACTCCAGTTACCGGATCTGTTCTCCATAGACTCCAATGTTACAAAAACGGATCCTGCAGAAATCAAGGACATAAAAGTTGTGTTTGCAGAATGGATTGTGCTGGATCTGTTCTAATGGACGATTACTGGACATGTGAACTTAGTCTAAAAGTGTCTATCTGTCCCTCCATCCATCTATCCATCCATTCGTCCATCCATTCATTCATCCATGCATCCATTCATCCACTCCTTCACCCATTCATCCACCCACCCAACCATCCATGTACTCATCCACCCATCCATCCACTCTTTCACCCATCCACTCATTCACCCATCCATACACAACAACACATCCATCTAATCATTTACCCACCAACCCATCCAACTATCCATCCACCCATCAATCCGTCGGTCCATCCATCCATCTCGATCCATTCACCCATCCATCCATCTATCCATCCGAGCAGACTACATATTGTAGGAGATGAGGAGGATTTCATAGTACATTGGTGCTCTGTAACATAATAGTTAATGAGTCAGGCCAAATTATGCAGAAACATCCCTCTCTGCCCCTCTCAGGTGATGTGCGCCACCGCGCGCCGCCTCCGGGCCTCATCATTTGGCTCTTCACGGGAGAACGGTTTATATATTTTTTTATTCCTGGGGAAATAGGGCATGTAACAAATCCATTAGACTAAATAATTCAGGACGGGAGCAGGAAGGTGAGGAGGAGGAGGTGATGGAAGCCGGCACCTCTCCAGTACAGGCTGACATAGAGCCGGCTGGATGGTCAGAACATATCGACAGCTCCGATCACAGACACAATCAGTCACCGCCGCTCCTGTCCTCCGCCTGTCACATCACTGTCCGCGGACATCCTCATCCCACCTGCTCTACAAATTACAGGAGAGCTGCTGGAAACATGTGCCCCTGTGGAAGAACTACAAGCCCCAGCATCACCTTAGTGCAACAAAAGCTCCCGCTGCAAAATTTGTCATTGACCCTCCCCGATCATCTGCTCATAGGAAGCAGAGAAGCCTGCACCCCCCACCTCTCCAGCATCCAGGTGGGTGACCCCAACGTCTGCCCCCTGTGCAATAAGTGACCCTACAACTTCCCAGTATACTTTGATTTCATTGGGTTTTACGATCTCTGTTGTCAGTAAATGCGGCAGATTTATTAATTGTAACAAAGAAGGTTCCATAGATACTTTCAGGTGATACATTGTATCAAAATATTGTCGGAAGACAAATAAAAGGTTCTAACACCTGTCTGCTGCTGTCCGCGGTGCTGAAATTTCAGCGTTCTGTGCAGTGACTGCTCTCCGTGGTGCTGAATGTTCAGTGTTGGCTCTGAAATGCTGCTGCTGTCCATGGTGCTGAAAGAGCGCGGCTGCATTCTAGAGCCACACCGTTCAGTACAAGGCATCCAGTGAAACGATCGAATTTTTGTTGAATCGGGGCGATCTGGCGTCCATAGACTCCCATGTTATGTGCACCGGATTGCCCTGGACCCGGGAGGATCCGGTTCTGTTTGTTTTTTGCACCGGACACAAAAAATGATGCTGACTCCAATTTTATGTCTGATGCAAAACCGGACAAAATCGATCAAGGAGAAAATACAGCAAACTGGATGACCAAATAGCACCAATCCGGCATCATAGGGTATACATAGACCCAAAACCTGATCAGGAGCGAACCAGACCGGAACTGACAGGTGAAAACGTGGTGTGAAGCCGGCCTTACAGCTGAGGGTTTCTTCCATTGTATCTAATTAAAGGAAATCTGTCAGCAGGTTTTTGCCATCTCTTCTGACAGCAACATAATGCAGGCAAAGAAACCTGTATCCAGCAATGTATCACATAGATTATTGGCTGCAGCCGCTATCACACAATCAAAGTTTTAGTTCTAGATACACAGCAGAGCAGAGAGAGCTGCCCCGTCCACCCCAGGCTCTGTATGTACAATGTCTATAGAGAGAGAGAGCTGCCCCTGCCCGCACACCAAGCTCTGTATGTACAATGTCTATAGAGAGAGAACTGCCCACACAGGCTCTGTATGTACAATGTCTATAGACAGAGAGCTGCCCCGCCCACACCAGGCTCTGTATGTACAATGTCTATAGACAGAGAGCTGCCCCTGCCCACACCACGCTCTGTATGTACAATGCCTATAGACAGAAGCTGCCCCCGCCCACACCAGGCTCTGTATGTACAATGTCTATAGAGAAAGAGCTTCCCCCGCCCACACCAGGCTCTGTATGTACAAATGTCTATAGACAGAGAGCTGCCCCCGCCCACACCAGGCTCTGTATGTACAATATCTATAGACAGAGAGCTGCACCACTCACACAGACACACCAGGCTCTGCATGTACAATGTCTATAGACAGAGAGCTGCCCCCGCCCACACCAGGCTCTGTATATACAATGTCTATAGACAGAGAGCCGCCACCCCTGGTCACCAACCACCAGGCTCTGTATATACAATGTCTATAGACAGAGAGCTGCCCCCAGCCCACACAGGCTCTGTAGTACAATGTCTAAGACAGAGAGCTGCCCCCACCCACACTAGGCTCTGATGTACAATGTCTATAGACAGAGAGCTGCCCTCATACCAGGCTCTGTATGTACAATGTCTATAGACAGAGAGCTTCCCCCGCCCACACCAGGCTCTGTATGTACAATGTCTATAGACAGAGAGCTGCCCCCGCCCACACCAGGCTCTGTATTACAATGTCTATAGACAGAGAGCTGCCCCTGCCCACACCAGACTCTGTATATACAATGTCTATAGACAGAGAGCTGCCCCCGCCCACACCAGGCTCTGTATATACAATGTCTATAGAGAAGAGCTTCCCCCGCCCACACCAGCTTGTATGTACAATGTCTAAGACAGAGAGCTGCCCCCGCCCACACCAGGCTCTGTATGTACAATGTCTATAGACAGAGAGCTGCCCCGCCCACACCAGGCTCTGTATGTATATGTCTATAGACAGAGAGCTGCCCCGCCCACACCAGGTCGTCTGTAATGCTACAATGTCTATAGACAGAGAGCTGCCCCCGCCCACACCAGGCTCTGTATGTACAATGTCTATAGACAGAGCTGCCCCGCCACACCAGGCTCTGTATGTACAATTCTATAGACAGAGCTGCCCCCGCCCACACCAGGCTCTGTATGTACAATGTCTATTGACAGAGAGCTGCCTCCGCACACACCAGGCTTTGTATGTGTGGCGCCCCACATGGTCAGCATCACAATGAAGTATTGCACTTGTAAAAGTAGTGTAATCTTTCCCAGCTGCAAGTGGATACTAGGCTGGTGGGTGGGACCCATTCCTGCACTCCCACTTAGAGTAGTAGTGGGAGGTTACTCCTGGGAGGGAGATATATTCACCTCTAGGGGGAGTAGAGAGTTAGAACAGTCGGAACAGAGAGAGTGAGAGGAAAAGGGAGTTGGAGAGGAGGAGTGTGGAGCGAGGAGGAAGAGGCGGAAGGGAAGATAAGATTGAGATCCTGAGGGGAGTCACTGAGAGAGGGTGCCTTGACGAGTGGGAGTCTGGGCCCTAGAGAGAAAGGGGGAACCCCAGCGTGTGAAGCGACCATACCCAGGGAATTCCCCAGTCCAACATGGGAACGCTGGACCCGAGAAAACGGCCAGAGTCCAGCTCTGAAGTTGTCAACCGGCTGCTGCGGTCTGTTCACCGGCTGGCACCCTGCCAGACGGAGCGGTCTGCTTGCTTCCTCACCAGAGGGAGGGGAGCCCCAAGACTACCTTCAAGGAGCTATTGGGTATAGACTCATCCTAGGCAGGGAAGAAAGGACACGGGTTCGTCAACTACGGTTTAACCCGGGTTCCACATACCACCTGGCATGCACTTGCAGCCACCCGTAGAGCTACCTGTTTGCTTACCATCTTGCTGATCTGTGGACTCTGTATTTTGCTGCTGAACGTTTACAGTAAAGTACCCGGGAGAAAGTGACTTTGCCTTTGTGTAGTTATCTTCATCAAACTGCTTGTTTTCAGGAACGCTGCCCCGGAGGACCAGCTCCACCTGTAGGGAGCTTTGCAATCTTAGCTGCGATACCATCGACCTCCGGAGGACTGTGGCGGCGCTGGTGACCCGTCACCAGGTACTACAGGTGGCATCACATGACAAACTCTAATCCCCTTTACATAACCCGTTATTTAAGTGTCACCCAGTCCACGGGCTCAGGTGCTGCCACCCATGACATCCATGTGAAAACACCCACCGAGCCCGATACCCGAGTACCCCAAGGCTTGGGGCTCGACATATGTACAATGTCTATAGACAGAGCTGTGCCCCGCCTACACCAGGTTCTGTATGTACAATGTCTATAGACAGAGAGGTAAAACTCACCAAATACTCAGCGTGTGCACGAGGCCCTACAAATACTGAGGTAACAACTCACCAAATACTCAGCGTGTGCACGAGGCCTTACAAATACTGAGGTAACAACTCAAATACTCAGCGTGTGCACGAGACCTTACAAACACTGAGGTAGAAACACCAAATACTCAGCGTGTGCACAAGGCCTTACACATACTGAGGTAAAACTCACCAAATACTCAGCGTGTGCACGAGGCCTTACAGATACTGAGGTAACAACTCACCAAATACTCAGCGTGTGCATGAGGCCTTACAAATACTGAGGTAACAACTCAAATACTCAGCGTGTGCACGAGGCCTTACAAATACTGAGGTAACAACTCAAATACTCAGCGTGTGCACGAGACCTTACAAACACTGAGGTAGAAACACCAAATACTCAGCGTGTGCACGAGGCCTTACACATACTGAGGTAAAAACTCACCAAATACTCAGCGTGTGCACGAGGTCTTACAAATACTGAAGTAAAAACTGACCAAATAATCAGTGTGTGCACGAGGTCTTACAAATACTGAGGTAAAACTCACCAAATACTCAGCATGTGCACGAGGCCTTACAGATACTGAGGTAAAAACTCACCAAATACTCAGCCTGTGCACGAGGCCTTACAGATACTGAGGTAAAAACTCACCAAATACTCAGCGTGTGCACGAGGCCTTACATATACTGAAGTAAAAACTGACCAAATAATCAGTGTGTGCATGAGGGCTTAAAAATACTGAGGTAAAAACTGACCAAATACTCAGCGTGTGCACGAGGCCTTACATATACTGAAGTAAAAACTGACCAAATAATCAGTGTGTGCACGAGGCCTTACAGATACTGAGGTAAAAACTCACCAAATACTCAGCCTGTGCACGAGGCCTTACAGATACTGAGGTAAAAACTCACCAAATACTCAGCGTGTACACGAGGCCTTACATATACTGAAGTAAAAACTGACCAAATAATCAGTGTGTGCATGAGGCTTAAAAATACTGAAGTAAAAACTGACCAAATAATCAGTGTGTGCACGAGGTCTTACAAATACTGAGGTAAAACTCACCAAATACTCAGCGTGTGCACGAGGCCTTACAGATACTGAGGTAAAAACTCACCAAATACTCAGCGTGTGCACGAGGCCTTACAGATACTGAGGTAAAAACTCACCAAATACTCAGCGTGTGCACGAGGCCTTACAAATACTGAGGTAAAAACTCACCAAATACTCAGCGTGTGCACGAGGCCTTACAGATACTGAGGTAAAAACTGACCAAATACTCAGCGTGTGCACGAGGCCTTACAGATACTGAAGTAAAAACTGACCAAATACTCAGCGTGTGCACGAGGCCTTACAAATGCTGAGGTAAAAACTCACCAAATACTCAGCGTGTGCATGAGGCCTTACAGATACTGAGGTAAAAACTCACCAAATACTCAGCGTGTGCACGAGACCTTACAGATACTGAGGTAAAAACTCACCAAATACTCAGCGTGTGCACGAGACCTTACAGATACTGAGGTAAAAACTCACCAAATACTCAGCGTGTGTACGAGGCCTTACAGATACTGAGGTAACAACTCACCAAATACTCAGCGTGTGCACGTGGCCTTACAAATACTGAGGTAAAAACTCACCAAATACTCAGCGTGTGCACGAAGCCTTACAGATACTGAGGTAACAACTCACCAAATACTCAGCGTGTGCATGAGGGCTTAAAAATACTGAGGTAAAAACTGACCAAATACTCAGCGTGTGCACGAGGCCTTACAGATACTGAGGTAAAAACTCACCAAATACTCAGCGTGTGCACGAGGCCTTACAGATACTGAGGTAAAAACTCACCAAATACTCAGCGTGTGCACGAGGCCTTACAAATACTGAGGTAAAAACTCACCAAATACTCAGCGTGTGCACGAGGCCTTACAGATACTGAGGTAAAAACTGACCAAATACTCAGCGTGTGCACGAGGCCTTACAGATACTGAAGTAAAAACTGACCAAATACTCAGCGTGTGCACGAGGCCTTACAAATACTGAGGTAAAAACTCACCAAATACTCAGCGTGTGCACGAGGCCTTACATATACTGAGGTAACAACTCACCAAATACTCAGCGTGTGCACGAAGTCTTACAAATACTGAGGTAACAACTCACCAAATACTCAGCATGTGCACGAGGCCTTACAGATACTGAGGTAAAAACTCACCAAATACTCAGCGTGTGCACGAAGTCTTACAAATACTGAGGTAACAACTCACCAAATACTCAGCATGTGCACGAGAAATCCCATCCTCACTATGCTTAACCTGCTCGCAGCGTCTTTGAAGTTGTGGTGCCGGTTGCCGGCAGTCCGCTCCTCCTCCGCATGTTCATTTCATGCTGCGGAGTCAGAATAGGCTCCCATCGGGAGACTGCAGGGAGAAGCAGCCCTGCACCCGGTGAGTACAGGACAGCTGCAGTCTCCCTGCGGCTTCACTCAGGTCCGGAGGAGCTGCATCCAACACGCAGCTCCTCCGGACCGTGAGCACACACCCTAAGTGTGACCCTAGTCTCACCAGCATTAACCCTGGTGATGCAGGTGCCAGGAAAAGGTAGCCGGCTGCTCCACCTGAACAGCATAGTGCGTGCACATGCTAATGTTAATCAAGATAGTAGTGGGACACAGACAGTTTACATGGGGAAATCTGGCAGACTGGCACAGACACAGAACAGCAGCAGGACAAGTTCAACATATCACAGACTCACTGTTAGGCACGTTCCCTCCTCTGTGCTGGCCTGTGACTGTGTTGGACTAGGTGGTGACCGGTCTCCCTCTTTAAGCAGCCCAGCCTGGAGGTGGGGGATAGCGGCTGGTGAGTCGGTGCAGACTCAGTCAGGAGGACTGGAGTCTGGAGAGAAGGCGCAGCTGCCAAGAATTGAGCAGACAGGCGGCAGAATGAGCCACTCTGCTCTGACTGCTCCTCTTTGGCAGTGTGCGTAGGCGGGCCGTGTGAGTGTTCTCCTCCAGCACCCGCAGTGTTTCGCAAGGTCCTCCCGCATGTCTACATCATAACGTGCGGGAGGAAGTGGGGGGCGGCAGCGCCGGCAGTAGCGCCGCTGTCAGAGTGCGGGAGACGTCAGCGGTGCGGACAGTCTGTCTCAACAGTGGTGGATTATAATGGGGCAATTTACCTTGGGCTTCTGGGCCCCCCCACAACACTGGGCCCTGGGCTACCACCCAGATTGACCTCATTATAATCCGCCACTGGTCCCCACCCACACCAGGCTCTGTATGTACAATATCTATAGACAGAGAGCTGCCCCACCCACACCAGGTTCTGTATGTACAATGTACATCAGGCTCTCAATAGAGAATGTACATTTACTGTGTCAATCAAAGCAGGGGGTGTGTCAGACTGCCTTGCGTGTGACTTTCTAGTCCCGCAATGTTAATCACAGGGTAATAAAGCCATTAGTTTCTATAAACAATTGCACAGATCCTGATTAGAGATGCACAGTTGCTTTTTGTTTTTTAATCCTTGCAGCATGCAGTCCTCAGCTTACATAGCAAAAACCTGATGACAGATTCCCTTTAAGGACAATTCCCTGTGAGCTGATACATGTTACCTGCCTGATACATTGTAGCAAATTATCAGAAAATAGATTGTATGTTTTTAGCTCACAGAGCATTGTCTACTGTAACAAACTCTCAGCTGTGAGAAGCAATAATTCTGGCGGAGCAGTATGATTCAGTGACAGCAAGCAGAGATCTTGGGAAAAGTAAGGAATCGAAATATAAAGTAAATATTGAGGTATTTTCGGTTATACACCAACTGTTGTGTAAGCTGAAGATCATCATGCAAAATGTACAACAGAGATCCCAATTTTAATAGTATTGGTCTTCTCAAGTGGAATAAAGAGACTTTATGGGCCTCCGGGGCAACAGATCTAAGAACTACAACTCCCAGCATAGCAAGCCTGCATTGGCTTTTTGGACTTGATGGTCGTTGACTATAGGGTTTCCAAAGACCCATAGGGCTACAGGTTACCTGTGGTTGCTGGGAGTTGTAGTTACATATCAATCACTAAATGACAAATGGCTGCTGCACTCCAATGTCAAAGGGAAAGAGAGAGCATCAAATATGCTGTGACTTGTAGTCCAATAGAATGAATAGGCTTTACAATACAATGCTGTACTAAACAATGGTGAAAGCTGAGACTTGTAGTCCCACAGCTGCAGCTACACAGAAATAGAGGTATGCTGTGACCTGTAGCCCTACAGCTGCTGCTTAAATAATATGGGTTATGCTGTGACTTGTAGTCCTATAACGCTGCTATATAATAATATGGGTTATGCTGTGACTTGTAGTCCTACATCTGCTGCTATATAATAATATGGGTTATGCGTGACTTGTAGTCCTATAACAGCTGCTGCTATATAATAATATGGGTTATGCTGTGACTTGTAGTCCTACATCTGCTGCTATATAATAATATGGGTTATGCTGTGACTTGTAGTCCTATAACAGCTGCTGCTATATAATAATATGGGTTATGCAGTGACTTGTAGTCCTATAACAGCTGCTATATAATAATATGGGTTATGCAGTGACTTGTAGTCCTATAACAGCTGCTATATAATAATATGGGTTATGCTGTGACTTGTAGCCCTACAGCTTCTGCTATATAATAATATGTTATGCAGTGACTTGTAGCCCTATACAGCTGCTGCAAATAATATTAGAGGTTATGCTGTGATTGTAGTCCTACATCTGCTGCTAATAATATGGTTATGCTGTGACTTGTAGTCCTATAACAGCTGCTGCTGAATAGACTAATGCTACTATACAATAGTATGGTTAATACTGTGCTGCAGACTGGTTATGATGTGATTTGTAGTCCAATACCTGCTACTATACAATATTGGGGGTTATGCTGTGACTTGCAGTTCCACAGCTGCTATACAATAATGGGGGTTATGCTGTGACTTGTAGTCCCTCTGCAGCCAGCCAGCTATGGGATGCCCCTGCTATGCCTCCTTCTGACCACTGCATTGTCTCTTCTGAAGGGTTAATGCTCTCCAGTATGAAGGAGATCTTGTTGCAGACAGTCCCTCTGCCTTGCACAGTCCTCTCTGTGGTCCGGCACCCTGGATGCTGAGCTCCTCCAGCTGTCTGCAGCTCCCTCTGCCTCACAGGCTGCTGGAGGCTGGACCTGCTCCTCTGAGTCTTGCTCACACAGTGATGACAGCTCTGGAGGAGAAGCCTCGCACCTACAACACTGGATGATCACATTCTGCTCAGATCTGTGGCTGCAGCAGCTGCGCTCTGTGGCTGGGAATGAGGAGCCTTCTCCTGCCCACCCTGCCTGGAGCCCACCCTGCCTGGAGCCCACCCTGCCTGGAGCCCACCCTGCCTGGAGCCCACCCTGCCTGGAGCCCCCATTCAGCTGTGCAGCCCCTACAAGATGCTAGGATGAGCCCCCTGTAAGGAGCCCTGTGCCCCCTGCCATCCTCTACTGGAGTAAGGAGCCTGCACCTCTGTGGCCCTGTGCCCCTCTGCCACCCTCTGTGCCCCTCTGCCACCCTACTGTGCCCCCTGCCACCCTCTGTGCCCCCTGCCACCCTCTGTGCCCCTCTGCCACCTCTGTGCCCTGCCACCCTCTGTGCCCTCTGCCACCCTCTGTGCCCTCTGCCACCTCTGTGCCCTCTGCCACCCTCTGTGCCCCTCTGCCACCCTCTGTGCCCCCTGCCATCCTCTTGCCCCTCTGCCACCTCTGTGCCCCTCTGCCACCCTCTGTGCCCCCTGCCACCTCTGCTGGAGATGCTGCTCCTGGACAGGCTGAGGATGATGATGGCACCTGAGTTGCTCCTCTGAGGGTCCTCCTGACTCTTGGGCTTCACTTCCTCCCCATGTGGGGGCTCCTCACTTCACTTTTGGGCTGAAATCTTCCATTCTTTCCAGTCCTATCAGGCTCCAGCCATAGATGAGACTGAGTTGGGCAGAAGCAGGGACCCCAGGAGCAGCATGATGGAGCCCCACACAAGGTCGGGTGTCTGCTCCTCCAGCCTGCTGGGATTATGGCTGTGGATCTATCTCCTGCTCTGCTCTTCTTGCACCAGTGGGGACATCACTTGCAGACATTGTCACACCCGGATCCAGCAGAAGGATGATGGATTATTAAGGGGGGACATGGGGCACCCTAAGGTGCTCAGGGAAGTTCTCCAGGATGAGGGCGAAAAGAGGCAAGAAGTCCTACAACAACTACAGGTGGTCAGTGGCAATGAGCCAGGAGACCTCAACCCAAGGTCTGACAACCAGGAGACAACTTTACCTCCCAGTATGGGAAGTAGGGAAGACCCCAGAGCTGCTCATTTTGGGGGTGAGGAGAGCAGAAGGAGGATGACCAGGGTGAGGAGAGACCAATCTGGAGTCAACACACTGGGCAAGGAGATCCTGCTGCCTTCTGACCCCAGTGAGGAGGACCCTCTCACCAGCTTCCCCATGGAGGGGCAGAAGATCAGGAGATCTGACAGCAAAGGATCCAAGGAGGATGGAAGGTTCACCAGAGCCAGGATGGAGGAGATGAGACTTAGTAGCACCAGTTTCCCATTGACTGGAGACTCAGCTCATAACCAAGCCATGGTCCACTGGACTGGGGGGCACAACAGCAGTGTGAGTACCCTCCACAATGCCAGTCTGTCTGTCATGCCAACATGATGTAGGAACAACAGCCATCTCCATACATTCCACAAATGCCAAACATTCTTGTTACAATGTTGCAAGTTTCATATCAGGCTGCAGGATCATAATGTATCAAATGTGGCAATAGAGGGGTATTACCCAGCACATCAGTGGGCATGCTGGCACTTGTGGTTCCTAACCAAGGCTGTCTAGTGTTTAGTGCATTACATGTATCCATATTATCAGGTGTATCCATCACCCCCTGCTCTGTAGCCTGAGCTCCCCTTTATGTCTGCTCACAATACCTGGCACAGCCTCCTGAATGTGCCCAGAGTACCAATGTCTCACCATTCACAGCCCTGTCTGATTTATAGCTTTAACCCAATCTCTGTTTCCTCCCAAGTTCACAGAGACCCTACAGACATGACATTGTCCTCAGCTCATCATGGCTGTGCCCATTCATGTTTATGGGGAAGGAATGTGGCTTATCATTCATTGCAGGAGCTAAGGGGTTAATCCTGTGCTGCCAAAGCTGCATACTTTATCATAGTATTAGGAGACGATCTGCCATTTATCTTCTTATTTTCTGCAAAGCAGGGCTGCAAGATATGCCATATCAATAACACTGCAATTGCTGGGGATGAATGGGGTTAATTAAAGCCCTAAATATTTACATCAGTATATTCATTATATTCAGGGCTGGAGGGAACCTCAGAGGATCCCAGACTCCCAGATTAAGTATATGCATCTTTACTGTACAAACTGCATTGTCCTGCCAGGGTGGCACTTTTTTTTTTTTAAAAGATATATTTTGGGGACTGCAGTTCACTTAATTCACCAGCAGGTGGCGCCATTGAAGTCTTTATGTCTACAGAATATATTAGGAGGAAAAGAAGAGGAGAGAGGATGTGTGCAGTAAATCATTGTGCTGTTTTCATGTGATATGATGTAATTCTGGGGAGATTAGCCCTCTGATTAATTCCTATTGTCCTACTGTGGGATTTCATCCAATTTATTTTTGAGACAATATGTAATTTCTTCATTTACACAGGACTCTCCATAGTGTCTGGAGATTGAGGGGTTAGAGGAGACCCTGTATGGCATTTGGTGAGGAGGCTGGACAATATGTGATAGTAAAGGGAAAGGCACACTGCCTTAAAGGTGCAATATCTGGACTAGTGGGATTGGATCAACCATACAGAGTTTGCAGTAAATGTCCATCACTCACCTGGCAGCTTTTACCCTCCTCTTATTTTCTTCAGTTATATTAAGAAAAAATGTAAAAAATTAAGTAAAATTTCATAATTTTGGTAACTACAAAATTATTACATTTGTATTGAAAAAACAATATAAACAATGTGGGAATGTCAAAACCAATTATATTGTTAGTTCACAATCTTTTTCTGCATATAAACAATGAGGTTATTCATGTTTAGTACCATGAAAAAATCAAGAATATATTAATGCTTTATGTATATATTTTTTATATATATATATATATATATATAATATTATATTTATATAAATATATATTTTCATATGTATTCAGTTATTATATATTTATATATGTATATATTTATTTTAATATTTTACTTGAGTTTTTTAATATATATTATTTTATTATATATTTCCAAATATATATATTTATTTGTTCATATATATATTCATTTATATTTATATATATATATATATATTTACTTTTTATTATATACATATTTTTTTTATTTTATTATATATTTCTAAATATATATTTTTTCATATATTCATTTATTTATCTATTTATATATTTATTTTATTTTTTTGAAGCTTTTTATTCATATATGTTTTATTTATATTATATATATATTCATATATATATGTAATTTTTTATATATATATATTTATTTTATTATATATATTTATCTATATATATTCATATATATTTATATTTATCAAATTTTATATACATATATTTTTTATTTTATTATATATATATTTTCATATATATATATTTATATATATTGTTTTTTCAAAGCTTTTTTATAGATATATTTATTTTTTAATATATTTATGGGTATAATATATGTATATATATATATATATATATATGTATAAATAAAAAAAATATATGTATAAATAAATATATATATATATTCATATATATTCATTCATTTATATATTTATATATATTTATCAAATTTTTTAATATTTTATTTTATTATATATATATTTCATTATATTTATTTATACATATATATATTTTTAAGCCTTTTATACATATATTATTTATTTTAATATATATAATATATATATATATTATATATATATTTATGTTTTGCTTTTATACATATATTTTTTATTTATTTTATTCTATAGATATATATATTCATATATAGATTACGTATGTCATTATATTGTTTATATATTTATCTAATTTTTTTACATATACTTTTTATTTTATTATATGTATTTTTCGTATATTCATTTTTGTATATATATATTTATTTATTTTATTTTTTAATTTTTATACATGCAGCACTGTCCCTGATTTGCATCTCCTGTGCATTAGTCTTAGACACCGCTAGATGTAGCCAAGTGCAGGGTTTCCACCGCTCATATATATTACAGGTGTCTACGACTCCGCATATCAGCTCCTCCACTATATATATAATAGAGGCCGGTCGGGATTGTTGCACTAAGACTTGGAGTTTGGAGTCTTTTACTTATCAAGAGACTTTATTTTTATTTTCATGATTCATTTTTTTTTTATCTGATTTTTTGCTATTAAGATTTCTCTTACATTATTCCATTTACTTTTATTTATTTTAATATTTTATTATTTATTAATTATTTTTCAATACAGCAAAGTAAACATGGAATCCTTGTATTTTTTCTTGCTCGATGACGGTTACGTCTCCCTATTGGGGGTCTCTTCTCATTGATCCAATAAGGCCCCAACTGCCCTAATTGTCCCCAAAAATTATTTTTATGGGGCAAAAATAACATCTATGTTGACAGATGATAATCTGAAATGTGAACGTTTCTCCATTAGCTCCGTGTTCCTTTTTTGAGGGATCAATGCTCCCAATTATGTTGAGTGAATACAATTCCGGAATGACAGTAAAGACTGACACTGACACAGACATTGCACCAGGGATGAGAAACTGAGGGCGATTTGTATTATTTATCATGAACAATGTGAAATATTTCCAGAATTTGTCACAATTTTGCCCCAATAGAGATATAAAGTCTTTATGTTGTGCGGGATACAGGCGCGTCCTCTCTAGGGATGAGATGCCCATGTGTCTTCCCACTATAAATCCCATTAGTGATGCAGTGATGTGGCTACACAGCTACGACTCCATAGGAAACGTTACACAATTCTATTTCTCTATAGATTACTTAAAGGAGCATTTAATGTGACAAAACAATCATTTCCTGTAAGTAGAGGATAATAAAGTCCCAGCAATCATCCAGTCTCCTTACATTTCTATTCCCTGTATAATAGATGACAGACAGGTAATTCCACCGCTATCTACACAACCATTGTGTTGTTTTTTTTCACCGATCAATAGGAAAAATTATCAATTACTTATTATCTCAATATTAATAAAAACATATGTGTTACTGATCCTGTGTTACCTCCTGTATTATACTCCAGAGCTGCACTCACTGTTCTGCTGGTGCAGTCACTGTGTACATACATTACATTACTGATCCTGAGTTACCTCCTGTATTATACTCCAGAGCTGCACTCACTGTTCTGCTGGTGCAGTCACTGTGTACATACATTACATTACTGATCCTGTGTTACCTCCTGTATTATACTCCAGAGCTGCACTCACTATTCTGCTGGTGCAGTCACTGTGTACATACATTACATTACTGATCCTGAGTTACCTCCTGTATTATACTCCAGAGCTGCACTCACTATTCTGCTGGTGCAGTCACTGTGTACATACATTACATTACTGATCCTGAGTTACCTCCAGTATTATACTCCAGAGCTGCACTCACTATTCTGCTGGTGGAGTCACTGTGTACATACATTACATTACTGATCCTGAGTTACCTCCTGTATTATACTCCAGAGCTGCACTCACTATTCTGCTGGTGCAGTCACTGTGTACATACATTACATTACTGATCCTGAGTTACCTCCTGTATTATACTCCAGAGCTGCACTCACTATTCTGCTGGTGCAGTCACTGGGTACATACATTACATTACTGATCCTGAGTTACCTCCTGTATTATACTCCAGAGCTGCACTCACTATTCTGCTGGTGCAGTCACTGTGTACATACATTACATTACTGATCCTGAGTTACCTCCTGTATTATACTCCAGAGCTGCACTCACTATTCTGCTGGTGCAGTCACTGTGTACATACATTACATTACTGATCCTGAGTTACCTCCTGTATTATACTCCAGAGCTGCACTCACTATTCTGCTGGTGCAGTCACTGTGTACATACATTACATTACTGATCCTGAGTTACCTCCTGTATTATACTCCAGAGCTGCACTCACTATTCTGCTGGTGCAGTCACTGTGTACATACATTACATTACTGATCCTGAGTTACCTCCTGTATTATACTCCAGAGCTGCACTCACTATTCTGCTGGTGCAGTCACTGTGTACATACATTACATTACTGATCCTGAGTTACCTCCTGTATTATACTCCAGAGCTGCACTCACTATTCTGCTGGTGCAGTCACTGTGTACATACATTACATTACTGATCCTGAGTTACCTCCTGTATTATACTCCAGAGCTGCACTCACTATTCTGCTGGTGCAGTCACTGTGTACATACATTACATTACTGATCCTGAGTTACCTCCTGTATTATACTCCAGAGCTGCACTCACTATTCTGCTGGTGCAGTCACTGTGTACATACATTACATTACTGATCCTGAGTTACCCCCTGTATTATACTCCAGAGCTGCACTCACTATTCTGCTGGTGCAGTCACTGTGTACATACATTACATTACTGATCCTGAGTTACCTCCTGTATTATGCTCCAGAGCTGCACTCACTATTCTGCTGGTGCAGTCACTGTGTACATACATTACATTACTGATCCTGAGTTACCACCTGTATTATACTCCAGAGCTGCACTCACTATTCTGCTGGTGCAGTCACTGTGTACATACATTACATTACTGATCCTGAGTTACCTCCTGTATTATACTCCAGAGCTGCACTCACTATTCTGCTAGTGCAGTCACTGTGTACATACATTACATTACTGATCCTGAGTTACCTCCTGTATTATACTCCAGAGCTGCACTCACTATTCTGCTGGTGTAGTCACTGTGTACATACATTACATTACTGATCCTGAGTTACCTCCTGTATTATACTCCAGAGCTGCACTCACTATTCTGCTGGTGCAGTCACTGTGTACACAGGGATTTAGAGTGTAGAAGAGGCCAAGAATAATGGAGGTGTTGGGAGCAGGGAGAATATAGTGGGGGGCACATGTGCTGTTTCAACCATTGATAGTACAGGAGAGCAGCGTTGCCATCTGGCTAAACAACATGGCAGCACCTGGCTGCCCGCAGCTGTCAGGAGTGACAGGCCTCTGTTATAGGTTTATGTAGTCTCAGCATATGTTGGGGAGAGGAAGAGACAGAGAACATGTGCAGCACAAGAGGAGTCCAGGTAAGAGGAGATCGGTCAATTCTGAGAAGTGCAAAAATAGAAAATATCAAAGCATCTTCACATGGATCTGTCTGATGAAGACTCTCCCTGAGGAAGCAGAGTTCACGGTGTGATCCGGCATGTGTATAGGGCCTTGAAAAAGTATTTATACCCCAGGAACATATCCACATATTTCCCCTTCTTCTCGCTCAGTGATTGGATGGAGACGTCTGTGATGTCACAGATTTTGGGTGGATTTGGGTCTGGACGGTGACTGTTCACAGGAATCTGCTCTGATCTAAACCCTCCATTGTAGACCTGCAGGATGTTGAGGGTTGTTGTCCTGCTGGAAGGTGAATCTACGCCCCAGTGTCAGGTCTTCTGTAGCCTCTAACAGATTTTCCTCCAGGATTGTCCTGTATTTAGCTCCATCCATCTTCCCATCACCTCTGACCAGCTTCCCTGCCCCTGCTGAAGAAAAGGCTCCACACAGCAGGATGCTGCCTCCACCATGTGTGACGGTGAGGAGGGGGTTCTCAGGGTGATGTACAGGGTTAGTTTTTTCACCACACATAGTGATTTGCATTTAGCCCAGAAAGTTCTCCTTTGCTCTCCTCTGACCAGAGCCCCTTCCTCCTCTGCTCACTGTGTTCCCTACATGTCTTTGTGTAAACTGCACATAAGACTTCTCATGGCTTCTTGCTTTCTATAATGTCTTTCTTCTTGCCGCTCTTCTATAAAGGTCAGATTGTGAAGTCTATGACTAATAATCGTCCTGTGGACAGATTCTCCCCTGAGCTGTGATCTCTGCGGCTCCTCCATAGGTCTCTCGACTCTTCTCTCATTATTAGTTCTCTCTTTCTTGGGATGTCAGCCTCGGTGGCGGCCATGTCTCAGTCTTGGGGGGTCTGCAGCTGTGCCGTTCTCCTTCTATGTTTGGATGATGTATTGATCAATGCTCTGTGAGATGTTCAGAGCTTAGGATATTCTTTATAACCTAACCCTGCTTTACTCTTGTCCACACCTTTATCCCTGACCTGTCTGGAGTGTTCCTTGGTTTCCATAATGCTGTGTGATCGCTCTGAGGCCTTCACAGAACAACTGTAGTTGTACTTAGTGTTGGTATCACAGAAAATCCCAATAAAATAAAGTGAAGTTTGTGGGTGTAATGTGAGAAAATGTAGAACATTCACAGGGTGTGAAGACTTTTACAAGGTGCTGTATTTCTGTCATCAGTAGACATGGCTGTGGAAATCTGCAGAATCTATTATCTATCATCTCACTATCTGCCTATTTCACTATTATCTCACTATCTATCTATCTATCTGTCTGTCTGTCTGTCTGTCTGTCTGTCTGTCTGTCTGTCTATCTATCTATCTATCTATCGTGGGCTGGGGTCACATTTGCGGTCGGGATTGCAGATCCTGATCCGGTTTTGAGTTGTAATAATACAGAAAACCGGATCAGAATCCGCAGCCCATAGGCACCCATTATGAAACCGGATCAGAATCCGCAGCCCATAGGTGCCCATTATAAAACCGGATCAGAGTCCGCAGCCCATAGGCACCCATTATGAAACCGGATCAGAATCCGCAGCCCATAGGTGCCCATTATAAAACCGGATCAGAGTCCGCAGCCCATAGGCACCCATTATGAAACCGGATCAGAATCCGCAGCCCATAGGTGCCCATTATAAAACCGGATCAGAGTCCGCAGCCCATAGGCGCCCATTATAAAACCGGATCAGAGTCCGCAGCCCATAGGCGCCCATTATAAAACCGGATTGCTCTTAATGCAATCCGAACCCGCATTCCGGTTTCGCTGCCTGCGTGAATAATCCTGCAGATGTTTTTCGGAGCAGTTTCAAATCTGTTAAGGTCCCTTTACACGCCGCTGCGTGGTAGCAACTGCCTGGCATTCGGATTTCTGCCACGGTTGCCTTGAAATTACTACGAAGTTGCGGCGTGTAATTGGGAAAGTGATCGGGTTTCTCGCAGTTGCTTCGGGTTGCTGTTTCCGAGCCGTGTTCTAAAATCCAAGGCAACACAAAGGGAGATTTGCCCTGGTATTGACGTGTAAACGGGGGACAGGGATGGATGTTGCATCGCCTAGTGATTTCTCAGGGGCGTGCCACAGCCTCATGGATACCGCGCCCCATCAGCGATGATTGGTGGGGGCTACTGTGTTACGATTGGCTGTCCCTGCACAGGGCGCCATATTTAAAGAGCTGTCCATTCACACTACACAATGGCAATGGCGTCATGTATTAGCCAGCCTTCCTGCGCAGGCTGGCCAATCATTATGCTATTGCACTGTCCAATCAGCGTACGAGCATCACGGAATACACAACTCCGTCACGCCTATGTTTTGGCGCCGCAGAACATGTACGCCCACATTCCCCTACTGATTGCGGCGTGTGAAGGGCGACGGGATTCAACAGGAAGTTATCCGCAGGATCTGTGGGAACTTCCGGGGCACCACGATACCTTGAGATGACAATGCAATGGCGGCGTGTACATGCGGCATCGGCGATCATTAGCAGCCATTCAAAACGTGCACGCACACGTACGGTTACTACCGATTGCCAGTGATAGTGGCGGCGTCTAAAGGTACCTTAAAATATATGTGGGCAACAAGTCTCCAGGGAGTGTCCACCCTCCCTAGTGACATGTTGTCCAAAAACTGTGGTATGTCAATGGTTAATGTCTATTATTACATCATCGCCGCTATTGTCGGCTTTATACACTTCTCAATGTAGGGAGGAGATACAGTACGTAATGTGCGTAAGCGCAGTGCAGGGCAGCATCCTCCATAAGGACGCCAATACGCCAATTACGTACTGTACCTGCCGCTATCCATGGTGCTGAAGCCTTAAACATCAGTTCTATGGCAAGCGCCCCGGAGTTTCAGTGTGCGCTGGCCATAGAAGTCATTTGAATGACTCCAAGCCCGTGACGTTTGAGCTCGTACCGTGTAACAGTACCTTATGTGTTATCTATGTATCTATGATCCAGTCCTCCTATCTGCCTTCACATTGATGGATCACCTCTTCCTTAAGGCCCCGTCACACACTATGATATTGTTGAAACGTCACAGGTTTGCAGTCGTTCTAACGACGTCGTTGAGTGTGACATGTACATCCGATCAACGATAATCGGGCAGATCGTTGATGGGAGGTTTATGAACCGGACCTTAAACCAAGCGATGATCGTCCGTCCAACCTGCAGCATGGGTGTGTGACACCTCGATAACGATGTTGGTAACGACCTCGCCTATTGAGAAGTGAAGGACGTAGGCGACCAAACGACCGCAAGTATCGCTCGCTTGTCGCGGAATCCTTAACGATATCTGTACTTGTGACATTTCACTAACGATCATTGATCGACGTTCCAGTGATCTAGGTCAAGTCGGATCGTTGATCGGATCGCTGGGACATTGAAGCGTGTAACGGGGCCTTTAAGGTTTGAGATTTTCTTATCATCTTGAACATCTCCAATAATCTTCTCCTGGTCCTCCAGTCTCCCCGCTTCCTCCTGAATTCAGTGTGTAATTACGGTTGTTCCGCCTAGCGATGTACATGTTATTTTTTTGTTGCGATAAAAGAACAAGATACGAAAATCGCTATTTTCAGCCTGTTATTAAGGTAGAAATAGGTGTAATTTAGAATCAGGAGAACTTCTATCCGCAGTGAGGCGCGGGCTGTCAGCCGCTGTCAACGCTTCATTGGCTTTTACAATATGGAATTTATTTGCATCCACCCTTGGTTCTCATACTGTTAGGGAACTACAACTCTCAGCATGTCCTTACTGCAGCCCCCCCCTACATTACAGGAGAGGAGATCAGTCTGATACAATTGTTACTTTGTTACTTTTTTCTCGTATTGTAACAATCTTTAAAGTGACAGCGCAGGAAACGCTGCAGCATTGAGATCTGCTCTCGATATTGTATTGCAGAAGGAATTTGGAACTTTTTCTGTGGGTTTTTGTCACGAGGGTCTCTTGTCCTTGCAAGACTTTGTGACAGGTTTGGAATCCTCATTTTGCCTTGTGAGACTGTCTTTTAACATATTTCTTTTGGCGCAGCAAGGGTTAATGACTGTTTCTTTGCTAGGAGTTTCTGTTTAGTTCTATCTCAGGTGTAGCCAGTTTGTGACCACTCCCCTTCCCTATAAAGAGTCACATATCTGGTCAGCTGATACAACCTCAGTCTGTTGAGCTTGTGTAGTGAATCCTCTCCTGTGTGCTACTGTCTGCTGAGCTGTGTATTTAATCCTCTCCTGTGTGATACTGCCTGCTGAGCCGTGTATCTAATGACCTTTTTCCTATGTTGTATTGTTGTAGAGTTGAGACTAGTTTTCTTGCATTAACCTGCAAGACATGGGGGATCTGCCTGCTCCAAATGGCCATGGCCACGCCCACTGGAGTCACGACCGGGCCCCCCGACTCCAGGCAGGGCTGTCACCCCCTGATGGCGGCCTTGAGAATGGGGGAAAGACCAGCATAGGAACATTAGGAAGCTTAGGGTAAGACACAGGTGGGTGTCAGGAGATGACCCTCTCCTGATCGCCTGTGCCTTCCTTCTATACCATCTCCATGTCATCCCTGTGTTGTTGCACTCCAGATGTCCGGTGTGACCGTTTCGTTGACCGTCACATCAGTCCTTTCTGCTTCTTCAGGGGAAGGGGGGGGGGGTACATCAGTCCTTTCTGCTTCTTCGGGGGGTACATCAGGGCTTTGGCACCAGCTTTTTGCTCCTAAGTCACATATTTTGGAGCACATGGATTTTTTTTAGTTGTTAACAATGTAATCGAGTTGTAACCAGATTTATAAACTCCAACCTTCAGAAGATCCCTCCACCCCCCCAAAAATATCGGGTACCATTTCCCGACAGAAGTATAAAGCTGAATCCTAAGATGCCTCGAATGTATCAACCGTCAGCGATTGTGCGACACTTTGTTACATTCAGAGCGGTCACAAGGAGACTTTACCCCACGAGTCGCCGTGTAATCGTTCTCATCATTAAGACTCAGGGCCACAAATTTGCACCATTTGCACGGCGTCTTTATCTTTTTCTGCCAAACCGGGCGCTTCCTCCCAGGCCAAATCACAACACACAACGGTTTGGCTCCAGATTTGCAGGAATTTGGTGCATTTCCTCCGCAGCTTCTGTATTGTGACGGCTCCTCGTGACCCTAAAGGGTTTGTGCCAAATTTAGAAATGATCCCAAATCCACAGGACAGAGGATAAAATCCGGAGTACTGGGGGTCCGACTGCTGGGGACGCCCCTGTGTATCACATGATTAGATACACAGCTCACGTCAAAGAGGAAGAAGTAATATCACACAATGGATTGGGCAAAAATAGGATATCACATCTGAGTAGACAGTATCACAGGATAGGATTAGATACACAGCTCAGCAGACAGTATCACACAGGAGAGGATTGGATACACAGCTCAGCAGACAGTATCACACAGGAGAGGATTAGATACACAGCTCAGCAGACAGTATCACACAGGAGAGGATTAGATACACAGCTCAGCAGACAGTATCACACAGGAGAGGATTAGACCACACTGCTCAGCAGACAGTATCACACAGGATAGGATTAGATACACAGCTCAGCAGGCAGTATCACACAGGAGAGGATTGGATACACAGCTCAGCAGACAGTATCACACAGGAGAGGATTAGACACACAGCTCAGCAGACAGTATCACACAGGATAGGATTAGATACCAGCTCAGCAGACAGTATCACACAGGAGACTATTAAATACAGTCTGCTGAGCTGTGTATAACACAGGAGAGGATTAGATACACAGCTCAGCAGACAGTATCACACAGGATAGGATTAGATACACAGCTCAGCAGACAGTATCACACAGGATAGGATTAGATACACAGCTCAGCAGACAGTATCACACAGGAGAGGATTAGATACACAGCTCAGCAGACAGTATCACACAAAGAGAGGATTAGATACACAGCTCAGCAGACAGTATCACACAGGAGAGGATTAGATACACAGCTCAGCAGACAGTATCACACAGGATAGGATTAGCATGACATGAGATCAGCAGACAGGTAATCACAGAGGGGATAGATTAAGATCACACTCAGTAAGTCGTGAGATCACAAGGACAGGCTTCCCAGATGCCACAAGGCTCAAGCAGAAGGACACATTGGATGGGATTAGTACACTGCATGTCGGCGTATCACACAGGAGAAGATTAGATACACAGCTCAGCAGACAGTATCACACAGGATAGGATTAGATACACAGCTCAGCACACAGTATCACACAGGAGAGGATTGGATACACAGCTCAGCAGACAGTATCACGACAGGATGAGATACAGCAGGTGATGGCATTAGATACAGCAGCTGGAGGGGTCAATAACATGAGAGGGGAATGATGTCGCCAACGAGTCGTCCAACCCTCCCATGTAATGTCCGGTGCAGATAGCTGGGAAGGTACAGCCGCCGTCCGGGCAGACCACCCTGCGCCACAAAGGCCTGAAGCAGAAGGACATTGGGGACTGGTGATGAGCGGGCACTGCCATGTGGGGGTGCCCGGATTGGCGCCACTGGTGTAACCAGTATAATGGAAGTCAATAGGGAACTCCACCTTGCAAAAGATCTTCTAAAACAATGCTTGAGTTCCCCATTGACTTCCATTATACTGGTCACTGAGTTGCTGCTCAATTGGTCAGAGCCCCACATGGCAGTGCCCGCTCATCCCTGGTGCCCTCCTGTTAGTGTCTGGCCCTGTATAATGGTGTCTTTACCCTCTCTGGTCACTTTCAGCACTATATGGATTGGCCAATCTGTCACGATTTGGCTACTTTCTCGGTGCACTGTATGGCGGTGTGGTGGTACTCTGGGTATTGTAGTGCATCCCGTAGCATGGCGCTGCAGTATAGTATGGCGACATTATAGGGCGCTCTCTGGGTAATGGAACACGATGTATCCATAGACTTGACGGCACTATATATCCCGCTTGTTCCCTCTATTTCACTTTGGGTCCTCGCGTGTCCTAACCCTGCTGCTACATATCTCATTGACATTATCAGGACATAAAGGAGGTGTGATCTGTGGACACTTCCATCATCTTCCTCCCATCTGTATCCTGGCATTGGTCCTTCATCCAGAGACAGTAGAATAATGACCACCAGGGGCGCACTGTCCCTTTCTAACCTGTCCAGCACTGATGATTGCAGGGGATCACAGTCACTATTAACCCTTTGTCTCCTGTATGGATGACAGTGATGATCCCAGGTGACTGCACAATGCACCAGTCTGGCTTTTCATTACCTACTTTGACACACCTGAGTCCCTTTTAGAGGATCAGACATGGTGTAATTCAATGTGATGCAGTGTCTGCAGGTCGATCAGTGCAGGGCGGCAGCCTTTAATACTATTGCAGTAAAGCAGGAATGGCCTGATTATAGGGGGATTTATGATATAATTGGGCAGAATAATTAAAGGGGATGTCCAGGATTAATAAAACTTTACTACATTCTTTAAAAACAGCGCCACCCCATGTCTACTGGTCACATGTGGTATTACAGCATAGACACATTCCCTTCAATTGAGTGAGCTGCAATATCAGACACAACCTGTAAGACAGGGGTGGCCTGGTTTTGAAGTAAATCAGTCATGTTTATAGAGTTTTGGACAACCCCTTTAAAGAGCCAGTCCGGTGTATGAAGCAGAGTCCTGCGACTTTCTAGTATAACGTCATGTTTGAATTTCCCAGTATTTACAAGATCTCTGCTTGCTGTCAGTGATTAAGTCACACCTCCAGTTAATCGTTCATTACAAGGATCCAGCACATGACCAACTTTTTTGTCCATTTTGCAAAAATTACTTTCTGCAGGATCTGTTTTTGTAACATTGGAATCTATGGAGAACAGATCCGGTAACTGATCACTATTGATCTTCTACTGAAGATCTCTATTCTAATCATTTCCTGCTATACAACTAATGAAACAGGACCAATATTGTTTAATTGAATGATCAATTTGAGGTGAGCATTATGAATAAAGGGATTAGAGGTAAAACCATTCTGAAAACCTTCTATAACTTGTATCTAGCATGGAAGACCTCATAGCACATAAAAAACAGGGTAACTGTGAAGCCGACACCGATACTATGAAAGAAAAAAGCACGGAAGATCGTTGTACTCAAAAGTACAGCGTGTGGAAATCCAGATTACTGAGGTTGGAATAAAACTCTTCATCAAAAGCAGCAGCATGGAAGATGTTATACCGGGTTTTTACAAGCAGTTCTAGCTTGGAAATCCAGCCTCTTTTATGAGATAAAACTCTTATTATAAAGCAGAAGCATAGCGGATGTTTTTCCAGGAGTATTTAAGCACTGTAATAAGAATCCAGCTCTGTTATAGATAAAAGCCTTACAAAAAAGCAGCACATGGAGGAGTTATATAAGGAGTAAGCAAGCAGTGTATGATGCGTAATCCATCTCAGATAAAAATAAATCACTTACTAGAAAGCTGCAGCATGGAGGATGTTATAACCGGAGTACTAAGCATATGTAAGCTGCGGTTAAGCGCATCGTCAGATATAAGATAAATTACAAGAAAGCAGCAGCATTGGAGTATGTTATACAGGAGTACTAAGCAGTGTAGCTGGTAATCCATCTCAGATATTAAGATAAATTACAGAAAGCAGCAGCTGGAGTATGTTATACAGGAGTACTAAGCAGTGTAGCTGGAATCCATCTCAGATATAAATAAATCACTTGCAAAGAAAGCAGCAGCATGGAGAATGTTATACAGGAGCACTAAGCAGTGTAGTTGGGAATCCAGCTCTGTTATGAGATAAAATCCTTACTCAAAAGCAGCAGCATGGAGGATGTTATACGGATACTAACAATGCAGCTGGGAATCCAGCTCTGTTATGGATAAAACACAGCGTTGCAGACAAAGTCACTTGAAATACATTTCTGGGTGAGATATAGCAGAAAGAGTGATTTGGAGGATATTATGCAGCATCACTAACTTGTGTAGCTGTGATTCCAGCTCTGGGGTATGATAAAATACTCTATAATGCAGCTTAAAGGAGAATATATACAGCAGTTCTGAGCAGTGTAGCTGTGAATTCTGCCTAGAGTGATATAAACATTTACTAGAAAGCATCAGAATGAGGATAATATACTGAGATTCTACTGATAACCTCAGATATTCACTGAGATAATATACTAATATTTAGTGCTGAATCCAGCACCAGGGTGATATATAACACCAGAAGAAAGAAATAGGGGCGTAACTACAACAGGTGCAGGGGTTGCAATTGCACCTGGGCCCTGAAGCCTAGGGGGGCCCCAAAGGTCCCTTTGGCCTATAGAAAAAGACTAATGCTATTAAAGATTTGCAGTAACTGGGGGCCCATTGGAGATTTTGCATCGGGGCCCCTGACCTTCAAGTTACTCCACTGAAAGAATCAGCATCGTCTATTTCATTGCCTCTCTCTTTCACTCTGCTGCGCTCCATCTTGCCCTTTTTTCAGAGGGAATCATGAGATCTGGAGATGAAGAAATGGCTCATAAGTGGAGAAATAAGACAATGTCTCATACTACAAAGTTTCTATTGATTTATCCAAAGTTTGTGGAAACCTTTCATTCTCGAACATTCCGGGGAATCTTACCACCTACATTCTTATGATATAATCTTGGATTAATAGCACTCATACCGCCACATTGTGCTCAGTATAATGCCATCATGCACTGCATGCTTTATAGTCTGCCAAACCTGGAGCTGGCGTGACATCGCCCTCTAGATGCCGGAGGTCCTGCCAATAATCCAGACCTGTTCAGACAATATATAATTCTATTTTTTCAGCATTGTAATCATTTCACAAGAGAAGACGATTCATCAGTCACAACGTTCACTTCATCCTTCTTCTTTGTCAGATCACAGGGGGTTAATAAAAAAGCAATGACACCGGGACGTCGCCGGGGACTTGTTTTATCACCACAAACCGTGTAATATCATTTCTGAGAAGATATTGATTCTCACATTCCGGAATCTGCTGTGGATCTCTCAAAGCCTCAAACTCTGCTGCGTCCACGAGCGCAAATCTGTAAAGGGAAACTGAAGTCACAATGTATTGTATGTTCTATTGTATATAGGAGCAGTATTATAGTGGTTATATTCTTGTATATAGGGGCAATATTATAGTAGTTATATTCTTGTATATAGGGGCAGTATTATAGTAGTTATATTCTTGTACATAGGGGCAGTATTATAGTAGTTATATTTTTGTATATAGGGGCAGTATTATAGTAGTTATATTCTTGTACATAGGAGCAGTATTATAGTAGTTATATTCTTGTATACAGGAGCAGTATTATAGTAGTTATATTCTTGTATATAGGAGCAGTATTATAAGTAGTTATATTATTGTACATAGGGGCAGTATTACAGTAGTTATATCTTGTATATAGGGGCAGTATTATAGTAGTTGTATTCTTGTATATAGGAGCAGTATTATAGTAGTTATATTCTTGTAATAGGGCAGTATTATAGTAGTTATAGTCTTGTATATAGGGCAGTATTATAGTAGTTATAGTCTTGTATATAGGAGCAGTATTATAGTAGTTATATTCTTGTATATAGGAGCAGTATTATAGTAGTTATATTATTGTACATAGGGGCAGTATTACAGTAGTTATATTCTTGTATATAGGGGCAGTATTATAGTAGTTATATTCTTGTATATAGGAGCAGTATTATAGTAGTTATATTCTTGTATACAGGAGCAGTATTATAGTAGTTATATTCTTGTATATAGGGCAGTATTATAGTAGTTATATTCTTGTATATAGGGGCAGTATTATAGTAGTTATATTCTTGTATATAGGGCAGTATTATAGTAGTTATAATTCTTGTATATAGGGCAGTATTATAGTAGTTATATTCTTGTATATAGGAGCAGTATTATAGTAGTTATATTCTTGTATATAGGGCAGTATTAATAGTAGTTATATTCTTGTAATAGGCAGTATAAGTAGTTTATTCTTGTATATGGAGCAGTATTATGTAGTTATATTCTTGTAATAGGGCAGTATTATAGTAGTTATATTCTTGTATATAGGGCAGTATTATAGTAGTTATATATCTTGTAATAGGAGCAGTTATATATAGTAGTTATATTCTTGTATATAGGAGCAGTATTATAGTAGTTATATTCTTGTATATAGGGCAGTATTATAGTAGTTATATTCTTGTATATAGGAGCAGTATTATAGTAGTTATATTCTTGTATATAGGGCAGTATTATAGTAGTTATATTCTTGTATATAGGAGCAGTATTATAGTAGTTATATTCTTGTATATAGGAGCAGTATTATAGTAGTTATATTCTTGTATATAGGAGCAGTATTATAGTAGTTATATTCTTGTATATAGGGCAGTATTATAGTATTATATTCTTGTATATAGGAGCATTATTATAGTATTTATATTATCTTGTATATAGGAGGCAGTATTATAGTAGTTATATTCTTGTATATAGGGGCAGTATTATAGTAGTTATATTCTTGTATATAGGAGCAGTATTATAGTAGTTATATTCTTGTATATAGGGGCAGTATTATAGTAGTTATATTCTTGTATATAGGAGCAGTATTATAGTAGTTATATTCTTGTATATAGGGCAGTATTATAGTAGTTATATTCTTGTATATAGGGCAGTATTATAGTAGTTATATTCTTGTATATAGGAGCAGTATTATAGTAGTTATATTCTTGTATATAGGAGCAGTATTATAGTAGTTATATTCTTGTATATAGGAGCAGTATTATAGTAGTTATATTCTTGTATCATAGGGGCAGTATATTATAGTAGTTATATTCTTGTACATAGGAGCAGTATTATAGTAGTTATATTCTTGTACATAGGGCAGTATTATAGTAGTTATATTCTTGTATATAGGGGCAGTATTATAGTAGTTATATTCTTGTATATAGGAGCAGTATTATAGTAGTTATATTCTTGTATATAGGAGCAGTATTATAGTAGTTATATTCTTGTATATAGGGCAGTATTATAGTAGTTATATTCTTGTATATAGGAGCAGTATTATAGTAGTTATATTCTTGTATATAGGGGCAGTATTATAGTAGTAGTTATATCTTGTATATAGGGCAGTATTATAGTAGTTATATTCTTGTATATAGGGCAGTATTATAGTAGTTATATTCTTGTATATAGGAGCAGTATTATAGTAGTTATATTCTTGTATATAGGAGCAGTATTATAGTAGTTATATTCTATGTATTATAGGACAGTATATATAGTATTTATATTCTTGTATATAGGAGCAGTATTATAGTAGTTATATTCTTGTAATAGGCAGTATTATAGTAGTTATATTCTTGTATATAGGGCAGTATTATAGTAGTTATATTCTGTAATAGGAGCAGTATTATAGTAGTTATATTCTTGATATAGGAGCAGTATTAAGTAGTTATATTCTTGTAATAGGCAGTATTATAGTAGTTATATTCTGTATATAGGGCAGTATTAAGTAGTTATATTCTTGTATATAGGGCATATTATAGTAGTTATATTCTTGTATATAGGGCAGTATTATAGTAGTTATATTCTTGTATATAGGGCAGTATTATAGTAGTTATATTCTTGTATATAGGGCAGTATTATAGAGTTATATTCTTGTATATAGGGCAGTATTATAGTAGTTATATTCTTGTAATAGGGCAGTATTATAGTAGTTAATTCTTGTAATAGGGGCAGTATATAGTATTATATCTGTATAAGGGAGTATTATATTATATTTTGTATATAGGGCATATTATAGTAGTTATATTCTTGTAATAGGGCAGTATTATAGTAGTTATATTCTTGTATATAGGGCAGTATATAGTAGTTATATCTTGTAATAGGAGCAGTATTATAGTAGTTATATTCTTGTAATAGGAGCAGTATTATAGTAGTTATATTCTGTAATAGGGCAGTATTATAGTAGTTATATTCTTGTATATAGGAGCAGTATTATAGTAGTTATATTCTTGTACATAGGGCAGTATTATAGTAGTTATATTCTTGTAATAGGGCAGTATTATAGTAGTTATATTCTTGTATATAGGGCAGTATTATAGTAGTTATATTCTTGTAATAGGAGCAGTATTATAGTAGTTATATTCTTGTAATAGGAGCAGTATTATAGTAGTTATATTTTTGTAATAGGCAGTATTATAGTAGTTATATTCTTGTACATAGGGCAGTATTATAGTAGTTATATTCTTGTACATAGGAGCAGTATTATAGTAGTTATATTCTTGCAAATAGGAGCAGTATTATAGTAGTTATATTCCTTTGTATATAGGAGCAGTATTAAGTAGTTATATTCTTGTACATAGGAGCAGTATTATAGTAGTAATATTCTTGTACATAGGAGCAGTATTATAGTAGTTATATTCTTGTGTAATAGGAGCAGTATTATAGTAGTTATATTCTTGTATAAGGGCAGTATTATAGTAGTTATATTCTTGTATATAGGGGCAGTATTATAGTAGTTATATTCTTGTATATAGGAGCAGTATTATAGTAGTTATATTCTTGTAATAGGAGCAGTATTATTAGTAGTTATATTCTTGTACATAGGGCAGTATTATAGTAGTTATATTCTTGTATATAGGGGCAGTATTATTGTAGTTATATTCTTGTATATAGGAGGCAGTATTATAGTAGTTATATTCTTGTATATAGGAGCAGTATTATAGTAGTTATATTCTGTATATAGGGCAGTATTATAGTAGTTATATTCTTGTATATAGGGCAGTATTATAGTAGTTAATATTCTTGTACATAGGAGCAGTATTATAGTAGTTATATTCTTGTATATAGGAGCAGTATTATAGTAGTTATAGTTCTTGTAATAGGAGCAATATTATAGTAGTTATATTCTTGTACATAGGGCATATTATAGTAGTATTATATTCTTGTAATATGGAGCAGTATTATAGTAGTTATATTCTTGTATATAGAGGCAGTATTATAGTAGTTATATTCTTGTATATAGGAGCAGTATTATAGTAGTTATATTCTTGTAATAGAGCAGTATTATAGTAGTTATATTTTGTATATAGGAGCAGTATTATAGTAGTTATATTCTTGTAATAGGGGCAGTATTATAGTAGTTATATTCTTGTACATAGGGCAGTATTATAGTAGTATATCTTGTACATAGGCATTTATATATTATATCTTGTATATAGGAGCAGTATTGTAGTAGTTATATTCTTGTACATAGGAGCAGTATTATAGTAGTTATATTCTTGTATATAGGAGCAGTATTATAGTAGTTATATTCTTGTATATAGGAGCAGTATTATAGTAGTTATATTCTTGTATATAGGAGCAGTATTATAGTAGTTATATTCTTGTATATAGGAGCAGTATTATAGTAGTTATATTCTTGTATATAGGGGCAGTATTATAGTAGTTATATTCTTGTACATAGGGGCAGTATTATAGTAGTTATATTCTTATATATAGGAGCAGTATTATAGTAGTTATATTCTTGTATATAGGGGCAGTATTACAGTAGTTATATTCTTGTATATAGGAGCAGTATTATAGTAGTTATATTCTTGTATATAGGGGCAGTATTATAGTAGTTATATTCTTGTATATAGGGGCAGTATTATAGTAGTTATATTCTTGTATATAGGGGCAGTATTATAGTAGTTATATTCTTGTATATAGGGGCAGTATTATAGTAGTTATATTCTTGTATATAGGGGCAGTATTATAGTAGTTATATTCTTGTATATAGGAGCAGTATTATAGTAGTTATATTCTTGTATATACGGGCAGTATTATAGCAGTTGGGAAAGTCAATAGTACTTTTCAAAACAATAATAATTAATTATTAATAATAATAATAATAATAATAATAATAAGTAACATTATAGTAGCAACAACCACACATTAGGCAGCATTATCATAATGACATGTTTGTATATAAGGTGTTGTAGAGTAGTAATCATTGTTTTGTATCATTTTTCCCTTTTATTATGTAAATTAGCACATTATAAATGGAGAGATTCCGGCTGACTGTGAATACAGCAAAGTTAATTTGTGAATCTAGTTGATGTACACACAGATCGGAGGCGACGCTCGCTGCTCCCCGTGATGATGGCGGTTTCGCCCGGGGCTTTCAATTTAAAATCTCATTGCTCGGTTGGCGTTGGGCTTGGCGTTTTTAATGGCCTGACACGTGGTTTGCTCATAAACACAGTTTTATTTGCGCTCGGAGCGCACAGGTCACTTCACACGTTTATATTAAGAGATTTATGAACTTGCAAAATGTCACAGACGCCATTATAAGCGGAGAACTATTGTGTCATCAGTCGAGAGCGGCTACAAATGGTAATTGTAACTGAGCGCTGTGACTAATTGGACTCATAATATAGTAATCTCAGGAGGGTGCGTTCAGTCTGCTGCACTTAAGACGGAGGAAAGTAATATCCAAGAATAAATAAGCGGATTGTTCCGAGATGGACTGGGGTGTAAACTGATCCAAGTTTGGCGATTCTACTTGTGCGTTTCGTTGACTGCACCAATTCTGGGTTCACTCATAAGCAACTCCCCCTCTACCATGCAGCTACTTTTTAAGGACCCTCTTGAGAGTTGGAAAAGCCAACCTCTGGACTCATATGTGATTAGGAGGGTCTTGTCACGAGGGTCTCCCGTCCTTGGGACACTTGTGATAGGTTTGGGATTCTACTTGTGCATTTCATTGACTGCAGCAATTCTGGGCTCACTCATAACCAACTCCCCCTCTACCATGCAGCTACTTTTTAAGGACCCTCTTGGGAGTTGGAAAAGCCACCTCTGGACTCATATGTGATTAGGAGGGTCTTATCACAAGGGTCCCCCATCCTAGGGAGACTTGTGATAGGTTTTGGATTCTATTTGTGCGTATTATTGACTGCACCAATTCTGAGCTTACTCATAACCAACGCCAACCTCTACCATGCAGCTACTTTTTAAGGACCCTCTTGGGAGTTGGAAAAGCCAACCTTTAGACTCATATGTGATTAGGAGGGTCTTATCATTAGGGTCTCCCATCCTAGGGAGACTTGTGATAGGATTTGGATTCCATTTGGGCGTTTCATTGACTGCACCAATTCTGAGCTCACTCATTAACCAACTCCCTCTCTACCATGAAGCTACTTTTTAAGGACCCCCTTGGGAGCTAGAAAAACAAACCTCTGGACTCATATGTGATTAGGAGGGTCTTGTCACGAGGGTCTCCCGTCCTTGGGAAACTTGTGACTTTGGGATTTTAGTCTCACATCGTCTTATGAGACTCTATATTTTAAACATAGTTGCTTTCTTTTGATGCTGCCGGAGTTGCTTAAAGTTTCTGAGTCAGGTGATGTAAGTTTGTGACCACTCCCCTTCCCTTTAAATAGTCACATGTTCCATGATCTGATGCTGGTTATAGAATTCATTTTGAACTGTCAACGTTGAAGGAGGAAGTCCGTTGCAGTTACCGGAGTCTTGATGGCTACAGTCCTGGTGTCTGGTTGCACCTTTTGAAGTTGTAGATATCCTTTTGCTAATATCCCCTGTTTGTCTGCCTTCCCCTGTGTTATTTTAAAATAGTGGTGAAGCTTAGTGCACTCACCGGCGTTCTCACTAGGCATGGACTAGGCATGTGATGGTGGTGGGGGAAGGACCCGCTTAGGGACATTAGGGAATTTTGTGAAGATTCTTGAGGTGCCACTTTCAGCACCAGGACTGGCATTTAAGGTATCTGGGTAGAAATCGGCGCAAACATTGTGCCCAGATGAGCCCCCACGTCTCAAATACTCCATCTAGAAGCTTGTATTATTCAGTGGGCATCTGACAGAAGGTGACTATGGGAAATTACATGACTATAAATGAGTGAACAAGATTGGTGCCAATTGGCCAACAGATTTGATTTGGTATAAGTAGTGATGAGTGTGTGACGGTGATCACTATTTGCAGGTTATTCTGAAGGCAGGGTAGTCAGGAAAGCCATGGTCAGGTACCAAGAGGACTCGTAGTGGATTCCATGAGTTTACAGAGGTGTAGTCAGGTAGTCATCGGGGGTCTGGTTTGCAGGAAGGCAAGTAGTGAGTAAAGGGAGTAAACTGAGACATGGTCAGGTAATGACAGGTTTCCAGAAAGGCACATAGAATAAAGGGAGTCAACTGAGAAATACTCAGGTAGTGCTCTGGGGTCGAAATACCAGGAGATCACATCAAGTATAGGAAGAAGCAGAGGGGGTAGTCGAGCAACAGTCTGGGGTGGTCAGTTAACGATGATCAGAACTAGATAGATATAGGTATGAAGGCCAACAGAACCACCCACATAGAATATATGACTGGCAGAGTTCTGGGAGAGGCTGCTCAGTAAAGTAGCTGAGCAATCACATGGAAATATGGAACAACTGAGCAATCCAGCACTAACCAAATGGAGAATATAGGACTACACTGAAAATATTATACTGACAGCCCAGCAAACCCAGATACCAGTCACAGCATAATTTGTATAGTGTTCTAGATGCGCTGTGTGGAGAGATTGTGATAAGTAAGCACTACCATGTACAAAAAACGAGCATTTGGATGCTTGGATGGGATCGACTCAAGTACGCAAGTATAATGGTAGTCAATGGATAACATAACCAGTTCTCAGTAAAACTTGTTCAAGTTCCCCATTGACTTCCATTATACTCAGGCACTCAAATTGCGCTCATCGAGCATCCAACTGCTCATTATTAGTATAGAACACCTGAGCATGGTAGTGCTCACTCATCACTATCTCTATATAATTGCGATTGACTCTCCACTTCGTCTGAATGTCGTCTATGTCACTTCTGCCAGCACTATTTTCCACATCCAAGTGATGGGTATGGCAATATGGCGCAGGCTGGCGGGGCAGATAACAAAAACGCGCCGCACACGCTGCCAGATCCACGCTCCGCCCACCCGCTGCTCACCCCGGTATTCGTGCACAATTGAAGTCTGGAACTCAATGGCCGTAATTGGGGGCAGAGTTAACAGAGGGGGCATTGCAATGGGCTGGCCCAATGGTCAGCCCGATGTGGTAGGCGTGTCTTCGCTACTTAGCAAAAGAGCGGACACATCCACCACATCGGGGCACTGTGCTCGGTTACGCCCATTGTGACCACCCCTCTGTTACCTCCGACCCCCCAATTACGGCCATTGACTTTTGACTTGACTCATTCCTCCACGCTCCACCCTTTGCTTACATTACTGCCCCAGTTTACCCCCAATGCACCCACTCGCCTCACACTGCCCCTGCTTACCCCCTGCACATCCCACAAATAACCCTGCTCACCCCCACTACTCCTGCGCACCCCCTGCACAGCCCCAAATGCCTCTGCGCACTGCACACTGCCCCTGCACACTCCACACTGCAACTGCTCACCCTCACTGTCCCTGTTCACCCGATACTGCCCCTGCACATGCCACACTGCCCCTACACACTGCCCCTGCTCACCCCCTGCACAGTTCTAAATGCCTCTGCTCACCCCACACTGCCCCTGCACACCCACACTGCCCCTCCCACCCCCTGCACATCCCTCAAATACCCTTGCTCACCCCCACTGCCCCTTCACACCCCACATTGCCCCTTCTCTCACCCCCTGCACAGCCCCAAAAGCCTCTGCTCACCCTACACTGCCCCTGCACATTCCACACTACCCCTGCACTCCCCACACTGCCCCTGCTCACCCCACACTGCCCCTGCACATCCCATACTGCCCCTGCAAACCCCACACCCCCCTGCACAGCCCCAAATGCCTCTGCTCACCCCACACTACTCCTGCACACCCCCACTGCCCCTGCTCACCCCCTACACATCCCCAAAATACCCCTGCTCACCCCACACTGCCCCTGCACACCCCACACTGCCCTTGCTCACCTCCCACACAGCCCCAAAGGCCTCTGCTCATTCCCACTGCCCCTGCACGACGCACACTGCTCCTGATCCACCCCTGCACAACCCCAAATGCCCCTGCTAACTCCAGACTGCCTCTGCACTGCCCCCAAATGCCCCTGCTCATCCCCACTGCCCATCGTACACTGCCCCTGCTCACCCCCTGCACAGCCCCAAATGCCCCCACTCACCCCCCAATGCTTCCAGCCCCGGTTCACACCCCAATGCCCCCACTCACCCTGCACTGTCCCTGCTCATCCCACATTGCCCCTGCACACACCCCACGGCCCCCTGCACACACCCCATGGCCCCTTGCACACACCCCATTGCCCTCTGCACACCCTTTACTGCCCCTGAACATCCCACACAGCCCCTGCTCACCCCACACTGCACATGAAAGTATTGCTAATGGCCGACTGTCATACTAACGGCTGACATTACCCTTAGAGCTTGACGCCAGCTGCCAAAAAAAGCTGACATCAACCCCTTTATTACCCAGTCTTCCATCGCTACAAGGCAGCTGGAAGAGCGGGGTAACCGCCAGCTTTGGCGTCTCTCAAAGAGGTGCCAATTCTGAGGCTTGGGCCTTACCACGCTGAGAATTTCAGCCGCCTGCGTTACCTTGGCTGGCAGTCAACAATACGGCAAAACTCACGCCAAATTTTGTTTTTAATTATTTATTTCAATCAAAAAAGAATAGTGCACCTCTGTATTATTCATTGCCAGTGAAGGTAACACCAGGCAGCGGGGGTCGGCTGTCAGTAGCTGCTTGGTTAACTGCGCTGCCAATAGAAAGTACAGTGAAGTCCTACAAATTTCTGACCCAAAGATTTAAACACTTGATTATACAAAAAAACCTAAGGTTTTTAAGTAAAAATATATGTGTTTACATACATTAGGAGAAAGCATGGGGTGGAAGGGGGAGACAAGGGACAGAGGAGTGACTGCCAGCGATCGTGATGTCGCCACCCTCCCGATGTGATAGCACTGGCCCACGTCTAGTTATGCAATAATCTGATCCGTACCATATCTGTTATGAAAAGACCTTTTTATGCTCCAAAGCCAATCCATACTCCATAGCATAATATACTGTGGAACGGAGGAAGGGGTTCAAAATAAGAAAATATTCCTACTGAGCGTTCGTAGGCCCGGATCTCGCCTATCCTGGCACCAATCAGTCCTCCCCTCTCTTTTTAATGAGTCTTCTCTTCGGTCAGTGACATGAACACATGAGGGTTAGTCAGTGCCGGAATCTTAGGGAGAATGAAAAGCTTCAAAGTTTTTATCAAAATGTCCTTATTATTCACATTAAACTTACGGCACGTCACATTGTTTGATCGGATTGTGAAGTAATGAAATAAAAAGAAATACTGAGTCAGGAAAGCACTCAAAGTGATGGAGAGAAGAGCAGAGACCATGACTGATGTAGTCTGTGCTGTGTAGACTGGAACAGAACCAGCAGAGCCATCTCGCAATCATTAATTGGGTAAAGATGTTATTCTGTCACTGGTCTACATAAGTGTCACAAGTGTCTCCCGTCCTTGGGAGAAAATTTCTGCGCTCTTCAGGTCTTGCAAAGAGGTGTAGTTTATATACATGTGGAGTTTGAGCGACAATTGATTTATGACCACTCCCCTCCACTTTAAATAGTCACACTTTTCATCACATGATGCAAGTTATAGAATTAATTTCTGAACTGACCATCATGGAGGGAGGAAATCTCTGGAAGCTGCTGGAGTCCTGTTTGCAGCTCTGGTGCTTGGCTGCAACCTTGGAGTTGGCAGTTATCCTTTTGGGTCTATGTTCCCTTAGTCAGTCTTCCATCCCCTGTGTCTTAGGCTAGTGTCACACCACGTTTTTTGGCTGTCAGGGTCGATCCTGTTTTTTGCAGGATCCCCCTGACAGAACAGGAGGTGTTGGTGGCCACCCTGTTTTTTGCAGGGTTCATTTTCTGGTGCTGTCCATGGTGCTGAAGTGTGCCTGTGTCTGCTCTGCCACTGTCCATGGTGCTGAAGTCTGCCTGTGTCTGCTCTGCCGCTGTCCTTGGTGCTGAATTCACAGCCTGTGCATGACGTAGTGCTTTCCATGGTGCTGAAGTCTGCATGTGTCTGCTCTGCCGCTGTCCTTGGTGCTGAAGTCTGCCTGTGGCTGCTCTGCCGCTGTCCTTGGTGCTGAATTCACAGCCTGTGCATGACGTAGTGCTTTCCATGGTGCTGAAGTCTGCCTGTGTCTGCTCTGCCGCTGTCCTTGGTGCTGAATTCACAGCCTGTGCATGACGTAGTGCTTTCCATGGTGCTGAAGTCTGCATGTGTCTGCTCTGCCGCTGTCCTTGGTGCTGAAGTCTGCCTGTGGCTGCTCTGCCGCTGTCCTTGGTGCTGAATTCACAGCCTGTGCATGACGTAGTGCTTTCCATGGTGCTGAAGTCTGCCTGTGTCTCGTCTGCCGCTGTCCTTGGTGCTGAATTCACAGCCTGTGCATGAAATAGTGCTGTCCATGGTGCTGAAGTCTGCATGTGTCTGCTCTGCCGCTGTCCTTGGTGCTGAATTCACAGCCTGTGCATGAAATAGTGCTGTCCATGGTGCTGAAGTCTGCATGTGTCTGCTCTGCCGCTGTCCTTGGTGCTGAAGTCTGCCTGTGGCTGCTCTGCCGCTGTCCTTGGTGCTGAATTCACAGCCTGTGCATGACGTAGTGCTTTCCATGGTGCTGAAGTCTGCCTGTGTCTCGTCTGCCGCTGTCCTTGGTGCTGAATTCACAGCCTGTGCATGAAATAGTGCTGTCCATGGTGCTGAAGTCTGCATGTGTCTGCTCTGCCGCTGTCCTTGGTGCTGAATTCACAGCCTGTGCATGAAATAGTGCTGTCCATGGTGCTGAAGTCAGCATGGCAGGATTTCTGAGCATGCTCTATGCTTAAAATCAGATTCGGGAAATGATCTGATTTTTTAATGGATCCGGCGCCCATAGACTCCCATGATATAGGCGCCGGATCGTCCCGGATCCGTTTCTGTCCGATTTTTTTCACCGGAACTCAAAAATGTTGCAGGGAACGGTGAAAAACCAGACAAAACCGAATCTGGCACAGAATACGCAAAAACGGATGCCCCAATATGACCGATCTGGCACCATAGGGACACATGGGAGGCAAAACCGGATCCTGTTCTGTCCTGTTAAAACCGGACAGAAAAGGATCCCAAAAATCGTGGTGTGAAGCTAGCGTTAGTATTGTAGTGATAAAGTCTTGTGCACTGACTGGCCTTTACACTATCCAGGGAGTAGGCATGTAATGGTGATGGGGGGGTGGGGGTGGAGGATCTGTATAGGCACATTAGGGAGCTTAGGGTACAGACACAGAGGAGTATTAGGTGGTGAGCAGTCTCTCCTTTGCATAATGTTGGGGTCTTCCTACCCTTTCCCTCCCCATTGTAACCGCTGTGTCGCGACATGCGACCCCTTGCACGAGCGTGACAATAAGTCTGGATAGTAACAATACACATAGATAGGACTCTCCATATGGAGGATGGAAGCATGGACACAATATGGCTGCTCCAGGAAAGGAAATAAAAATGAGATGCAACAATCCAAAACAAAATGATTCTTTTTTGTCTTCTCTAATATAAAATACACAAGACGTTCATTCGTAAGGAGTATTGCTATCTAATGCCAGAGATCTGGAGATGTGGCCGGTGAGGTTCTCCCAAGACGTCTGCACAGGCACCCCCTCAGACCCTCGCTCTGTATAGACCCTAGAGATGGACCTTCATCTGCCGGACATTGACGACACGTCTTGTGTTTTTGTCCAGAATGGGAAATTCTAGAGATGATCCAATCTTTAGGAATTCACTTTCTCCAGCTTTACACGTTATTTTTACCACCTATGGCATTTTTCTGAAAAATTTGCCAGTGAGTCGCAGGCGCTCCAATTACCCTGACAAGACACCGGTAACGCTCTGAGGTCTCCTAGGACTGCATCCTGCACTGTTTAAGCAATTTAAAGCAAGCACAGCCTTTACATATATCAAAGTGACCTCCTCTAAGTCTGTAAATAGCAGAGCTGTATATAGCAGACTGAGTGGGAGTATATAGCAGAGCTGAGTGTGTTTCTGTAAACTGAGGGTGAGTATATAGTAGAGCGGAGTGTGTTTCTGTATACTGAGGGTGAGTATATAGCAGAGCTGAGTGTGTTTCTGTAAACTGAGGGTGAGTATATAGCAGAGCTGAGTGTGTTTCTGTAAACTGAGGGTGAGTATATAGCAGAGCTGAGTGTGTTTCTGTATACTGAGGGTGACTATATAGCAGAGCTGAGTGTGTTTCTGTAAACTGAGGGTGAGTATATAGTAGAGCTGAGTGTATATAGTAGATTGAGGGCGTGTGTATAGTAGAGCTAAGTGTGTTTCTGTATACTGAGGGTGAGTATATAGCAGAGCTGAGTGTGTTTCTGTAAACTGAGGGTGAATATATAGCAGAGCTGAGTGTGTTTCTGTATACTGAGGGTGAATATATAGTAGAGCTGAGTGTATGTAGTAGATTGAGGGTGTGTGTATAGTAGAGCCGAGTGTGTTTCTGTATACTGAGGGTGAGTATATAGTAGAGCGGAGTGTGTTTCTGTATACTGAGGGTGAGTATATAGTAGAGCGGAGTGTGTTTCTGTATACTGAGGGTGTGTATATAGCAGAGCTGAGTGTGTTTCTGTATACTGAGTGTCGGGCCCACTGGGACGGGGGTACTCGGTACCGGACCGGTCAGCTACTGGGGAAGTCACGGGTGGTCCTGGTCCGGTCCGTGTCCCGGGCTTGGCAATAAAAGGGGTATTTACAGGGGATTGTCAGTCGTGACGCCACCCACTATATGCGGCCAGTGGTGAGGCCGTCGCTGCTGCAGAACCTCCGGGGATGATGGAATAGCAGCCTAGATGGAATAGTTCCAGTGGGTACAACTGTGTTCCCCGGGGCAGTAAGGGTTAAGTCTATAGTGGAATGTTCAGTACACTTACTGTGCAGATACTGCAGGGATCTCTCCTCAATGTTGGAGCTGACAGGCTGTGCTGTAGCTCTGCAGGTGGAGGGCTTTCTGTAATCCTGTATGGAGGGAATGTCACTTAAGCAGATGGAATCAGACCAGGGAGGCAGATTCAGGGTCTCCGTGTTTACTCTCCAAGTTCTTCAAAGCACTTTACACTGCAGTTACAGTTCAAGCACAATTCAAGTACAGTTCTTACACGTCTCAGTTCAGTTACACGGGCACACTCTCCCTCTCCGGGTTCCCTTTGCTCTGCAGCCAGGTCTCTCTCTCTGTGACCCCTCACACAGTCTCTGTGTCCTTTCCAGGCTGTTTACGGTCTCTGTACACTGGTGTGTGTCTCCGGACAGTATGGCGGTGACTCGGGCCCCTGTGGGTCCTCCTGTTTGTCACTGAGCTGCCTGTCCTTTGGGTTGGGGACCCTAACATGAAGCTGTGGTCCCCCGTGGTGTTGTTTGGGGATCCCGGGTAAACTGCGGTCTCCTCTAGAGCCGACACTCTACTCAGCCCAGCCTCCAGCAGTCCTCAGCACGAGGCTCTACCAGGCTCTTTCCCTCTGCGTCTCTCGGTGTTATGGGAGGGCTACTTCGCCTGCAGTCGGTAGCTTCGCAGTATGTCCAGGGCCTGGGCATCACCGTCCCTCTCTTCCTTCACACTCCTGGGGGTACTGGCTCCGGATAGGCTTTTTCTCTCCTCCGGCTCACACTGGCTCGGTACAGATTCTGCGCTCCTTATGCCCCACTTTGCCAGAACGTGTGCTTCCTTCTGCTGCTCAGCTCAGCTCAACCTTCTGCTGTCTTTTGGCCTGTTCTTAGTCTTTGCTGTTCAGCTCACTATGACCTACTCTTGATCTTGTCTGGTCACCTGACTACGTGTGTGCCCAACCCACTCCTCTAAATCCACCATCCCTCGCTTGTCTAGAGTATCCAATCTTAGGGCTGGATGCTGCCATCTACTGTACGTGGGTTGTGTGGGCTGTGAGTGGGTTGTTGTGCAACAATTGTCCTACCTGCCTGGCTGCAGTTCCCTTTTGTGGCCTCCTGGACGCAGGGGCGCCACACTGAGGGTGAGTATATAGTAGAGCGGACTGTGTTTCTGTATAAAGCAGACTGAGGGTGAGTATATAGCAGAGCTAAGTGTGTTTCTGTATACTGAGGGTGAGTATATAGTAGAGCGGAGTGTGTTTCTGTATACTGAGGGTGAGTATATAGTAGAGCGGAGTGTGTTTCTGTATACTGAGGGTGAGTATATAGTAGAGCGGAGTGTGTTTCTGTATACTGAGGGTGAGTATATAGTAGAGCGGAGTGTGTTTCTGTATACTGAGGGTGAGTATATAGCAGAGCGGAGTGTGTTTCTGTATCTGAGGGTGAGTATATAGTAGAGCGGAGTGTGTCTCTGTATATAGCAGACTGAGGGTGAGTATATAGCAGAGCTAAGTGTGTTTCTGTATACTGAGGGTGAGTATATAGTAGAGCAGAGTGTGTTTCTGTATATAGCAGACTGAGGGTGAATATATAGTAGAGCTGAGTGTGTTTCTGTATACTGAAGGTGAGTATATAGTAGAGCAGAGTGTGTTTCTGTATCTGAGGGTGAGTATATAGTAGAGCGGAGTGTGTTTCTGTATATAGCAGACTGAGGGTGAATATATAGTAGAGCTGAGTGTGTTTCTGTATACTGAGGGTGAGTGTATAGTAGAGCAGAGTGTGTTTCTGTATACTGAGGGTGAGTATATAGTAGAGCTAAGTGTGTTTCTGTATACTGAGGGTGAGTATATAGTAGAGCGGAGTGTGTTTCTGTATACTGAGGGTGAGTATATAGTAGAGCGGAGTGTGTTTCTGTATACTGAGGGTGAGTATATAGTAGAGCGGAGTGTGTTTCTGTATACTGAGGGTGAGTATATAGTAGAGCGGAGTGTGTTTCTGTATACTGAGGGTGAGTATATAGCAGAGCGGAGTGTGTTTCTGTATCTGAGGGTGAGTATATAGTAGAGCGGAGTGTGTCTCTGTATATAGCAGACTGAGGGTGAGTATATAGCAGAGCTAAGTGTGTTTCTGTATACTGAGGGTGAGTATATAGTAGAGCAGAGTGTGTTTCTGTATATAGCAGACTGAGGGTGAATATATAGTAGAGCTGAGTGTGTTTCTGTATACTGAAGGTGAGTATATAGTAGAGCAGAGTGTGTTTCTGTATCTGAGGGTGAGTATATAGTAGAGCGGAGTGTGTTTCTGTATATAGCAGACTGAGGGTGAATATATAGTAGAGCTGAGTGTGTTTCTGTATACTGAGGGTGAGTGTATAGTAGAGCGGAGTGTGTTTCTGTATATAGCAGACTGAGGGTGAGTATATAGCAGAGCGGAGTGTGTTTCTGTATACTGAGGGTGAGTATATAGTAGAGCGGAGTGTGTTTCTGTATATAGCAGACTGAGGGTGAATATATAGTAGATATAGTAGAGCTGAGTGTGTTTCTGTATACTGAGGGTGAGTATATAGTAGAGCGGAGTGTGTTTCTGTATATAGCAGACTGAGGGTGAATATATAGTAGAGCGGAGTGTGTTTCTGTATATAGCAGACTGAGGGTGTGTATATAGCAGAGCTGAGTGTGTTTCTTTATATAACAGCCTAGTTGTGTGTGTATATAGCAGTAAGGGTGTTGCTGTGTCTGGCAGAGCTGAGTGTCTCTCTGTATTTAGCAGAGTTGTGTGTGTTTCTGTATACAGCAGACTGTGGGTGTGTATATAGTAGAGCTGAGTGTGCTTCTATATATAACAGACTGAGGTTGAGCCTCATATATTTGCGCAAAAAATTATACCCAAGTACAAACAAGATGGCAATGTCCAGCCAGCATACCACTCAGGGAGGAGATGGGTTCTGTGTCCCAGAGATGAACGTGCTTTGGTCTGACATGTTCATATCAATCCAAGAACAAAAGCTGAAGACCTTGTGAAGATGATGGCGGAAGCTGGTAAGATTGTGTCATTATCCACAGTGAAACGAGTGCTGTATCAACATGGAGTGAAAGACCACTCTGCCAGGAAGAGGCCATTACTCCAAAACACAAATAAGCCAGATTCATTTTTGCAAATGCACACAGTAACAGAGACCTACATTTTTTGAGATGTCCTGTGATCTGACAAAAACTAAAATTGAACGGTTTGGCCATAATGACCATTGTTTTGCCTGGAGGAAAAAGGGAGAAGCTTGGAAGCCTAAGAACACCATCCCAACTGTGAAACACGGGGGAGGCAGAATCATGTCGTGGGATTGTTTTGCTGCAGGAGGGACTGGTGAACTTCACAAAATACAGTAGATGGTTCATGAAGAAAGAAGATTATGTGGCAATGCTGAAGCAACATCTCAAGACATCAGCCAGGAAGGTAAAGCTTGGGTGGAAATGGGTCTTGCAAATGGACAATGACCCAAAGCTACTGCCAATCTGGTTACAAAGTGGCTTAAGGATAATGCTAAGCCCACCAGGGCTGTGGGAGACTCTGTAACTGGGTCGGTCGTTGCTTAGGAGGTCACGGTGGCAGTGACCCGACTCCATGACCCTGGGAATGCAATAAAGGGAAATATGTACAAAAGATAAGTTTGTGACACCACCTGCGGTTAATCTGGTCGGGGTGACCAGTGCTGCTGTGGGACCTCTGGGGCCGATGGAGTGGCAGCCTGGATGGTATCACTCCCCACAGGTGGAGCGGGGCCCCAGGGCAACCGGTGTAGTCTATTGAAGTGATAATAAACATTGGGGTGCAGGACTCAGGACACAGAAAATGACCGTATCACACAGAGATTGTAGTTTCCTTTAACCTTTACTTGGCAGTCAATGGTGCAGACCCGGGACACTGGTAATAGGTGGTAACGGAGGTCCAGACAGCCTGGAAGCAATTGGGGATCCACCTCACTGGGTGGGTTCGGAGGCCTTCCTTCTGCACTGTCCTCTCAGGTCTCCTTTGCTTGAAGCTATACTGCAGCCCTCTTCCTGCTAGTTGGTTTCTCACCCATATGGCAGGCAGCTCGAGCCCTTATTCAGGCGTCGATCCTATATGGCGGCTCTGGGCTCTAGCTGTGCCGCCGGGAGTTTGGTGTGGACAGGGGATTTAGCTGCCAGGACTTCAGTACCCAAACAACCATGGACTCCAGCATCCGGTTTCTATTCCTTTCTGCTGGGGCAAGCCTGGTCACCGCTCCACTCCCCAGGTTCTCCTCTACTTTTCTCCTCTTCCCTCTCACTCACTCTCCTCTGTCCTAGGACGAGCTCCAACCAGCTCCAGTCCTCAGGACACCTCTCCTGTTGTGAACTCTGTTCTTCACTCAACTAACTAAACTGAATACGGTTGCAGAGCTCCCCCTTCTGGTCTAAAGTCAGGAAAGTGCTGGATGCTAGTGTTACCTAGAGTGAGGACTCCTCCTTGCTTCCAGGCATGACATCACCCCCTGTGAAGGAGGCAGTGCCACTGTGGCAACCAGACTCCTGGGGTGCCACAATAACAAAGTCAATGTTTTGGAGCGGCCATCACAAAGCCCTGATCTCAATCCTAGTGAAAATGTATGGACAAAGCTTAAAAGGCTGCGAGCAACGAGACCTACAAACATGGCTCAGTTACACCAGATCTGTCAGGAGGAATGGGCCCAAATTCCTACAACTATTGTGAGAAGCTTGTGGAAGGGTCCAAAACATTTCACCCAAGCCATACAGTGTAAGGGCAATGGCACCAAATACTAATGAAATGTATTTAAACTTGTGACTTTACAGAAAGTAATAATGCCTAAAACATTATTCAGACATTTGGCAAATATTAATAATTATGGTTCATCCTACAACGGGAAAGGTTTACTCTGATTTCATGTCAGATAGTGAGAAAAACCTGCAGATGTGTCTTTATATATAGTGGATGGAAAAGTCTGGTTTGAACTGTAGCAGAATGAGGTTGTATATACCAGAGCTGAGTGTGTATATCACAGAGCTGAGTGTGTATATCGCAGAGCTGAGTGTGTATATAGCAGAGCTGAGTGTGTATATAGCAGAGCTGAGTGTGTATATAGCAGAGCTGAGTGTGTATATAGCAGGGCTGAGTGTGTATATAGCAGGGCTGAGTGTGTATATAGCAGAGCTGAGTGTGTATATAGCAGGGCTGAGTGTGTATATAGCAGGGCTGAGTGTGTATATAGCAGGGCTGAGTGTGTATATAGCAGGACTAAGTGTGTATATAGAAGAGCTGAGTATGTATATAGCAGAGCTGAGTGTGTATATCGCAGAGCTGAGTGTGTATATAGCAGAGCTGAGTGTGTATATAGCAGAGCTGAGTGTGTATATAGCAGAGCTGAGTGTGTATATAGCAGGGCTGAGTGTGTATATAGCAGGGCTGAGTGTGTATATAGCAGAGCTGAGTGTGTATATAGCAGGGCTGAGTGTGTATATAGCAGGGCTGAGTGTGTATATAGCAGGGCTGAGTGTGTATATAGCAGGACTAAGTGTGTATATAGAAGAGCTGAGTATGTATATAGCAGAGCTGAGTGTGTATATAGCAGAGCTGCGTGTGTATATAGCAGAGCTGAGTATGCATATAGCCGAGCTGAGTATGCATATAGCCGGGCTGAGTGTGTATATAGTCGGGCTGAGTGTGTATATAGCAGAGGTGAGTGTGTATATAGCAGAGCTGAGTGTGTATATAGCAGAGCTGAGTGTGTATATAGCAGAGCTGAGTGTGTATATAGCAGAGCTGAGTATGCATATAGCCGAGCTGAGTGTGCATATAGCCGGGCTGAGTGTGTATATAGCAGAGCTGAGTGTGTATATAGCAGAGCTGAGTGTGTGCTGAGTGTGTATATAGCAGGGCTGAGTGTGTATATAGCAGGGCTGAGTGTGTATATAGCAGGACTGAGTGTGTATATAGAAGAGCTGAGTATGTATATAGCAGAGCTGAGTGTGTATATAGCAGAGCTGAGTATGCATATAGCAGAGCTGAGTATGCATATAGTCGGGCTGAGTGTGTATATAGCAGAGCTGAGTGTGTATATAGCAGAGGTGAGTGTGTATATAGCAGAGTACACGATATAAGTGTATATATTATTCAAGTTTGATGGGTTCACATAATTTACTAAAGTTCTTTATAAATTTGACCTTCATACAAGCAAATCTCACATATCTTAGGAATAATCCTATAAAGGCGGAGGCCACTCCCGCATCACGGTCCTGAATTTTGGGACTATCATATATCATAAACTTTTTTCCTCACTGCTACAATATTACATTAATGTTGAGTCTGTACACAGTGAATATAACATGGCTACCTATAACCATTGGCGGGGTGTAGCGGGGGGTCGGCCAGCGTTAATGTATTGGCTGCTTTCTGTATAATAGGTGTCAGAGGTGTGGAAGAAAATGTTCGGCTCCCGGGCCTCCACCGGAACGGCTGTCACCATCAACTGCAACATAATAATGATCTCCGCTGACCGCTCCACATAATAGGAGAAAGTGTGAAAAATAAACAAGCAGCCAACAATGGACATCATCATATCTGCAGAAATATGGCTTCATAAACCCGTAAATGTGCCTAATATACAACCGCAGACAATTCTCCGACTACTAAAACGCAACGTGCTACATAGTGTCCTTGAGAAATGTGCATCTGATCACTTATACTGTATATCTGCACAGTAATAATATCCTCACAGTGACAGACATAACTCAACAGATCCAACTGCAAAATGCAAGACTATATTATATAGTAGTTATATTCTTGTATATAGGGGCAGTATTATAGTAGTTATATTCTTGTATATAGGGCAGTATTATAGTAGTTATATTCTTGTAATAGGAGCATATTATAGTAGTTATATTTCTTGTACATAGGGGATATTATAGTAGTTATATTCTTGTATATAGGGGCAGTATTATAGTAGTTATATTCTTGTACATAGGGGCAGTATTATAGTAGTTATATTCTTGTACATAGGGCAGTATTATAGTAGTTATATTCTTGTATATAGAAGCAGTATTATAGTAGTTATATTCTTGTACATAGGGCAGTATTATAGTAGTTATATTCTTGTATATAGGAGCAGTATTATAGTAGTTATATTCTTGTATATAGGAGCAGTTTATAGTAGTTATATTCTTGTATATAGGGCAGTATTATCGTAGTTATATTCTTGTATATAGGAGCAGTATTATAGTAGTTATATTCTTGTATATAGGGGCAGTATTATAGTAGTTATATTCTTGTATATAGGGCAGTATTATAGTAGTTATATTCTTGTATATAGGGGCAGTATTATAGTAGTTATATTCTTGTATATAGGAGCAGTATTATAGTAGTTATATTCTTGTACATAGGGCAGTATTATAGTAGTTATATTCTTGTATATAGGAGCAGTATTATAGTAGTTATATTCTTGTATATAGGGGCAGTATTATAGTAGTTATATTCTTGTATATAGGAGCAGTATTATAGTAGTTATATTCTTGTATATAGGAGCAGTATTATAGTAGTTATATTCTTGTATAGGGCAGTATTATAGTAGTTATATTCTTGTATATAGGAGCAGTATTATAGTAGTTATATTCTTGTATATAGGAGGAGTATTATAGTAGTTTATATTCTTGTACATAGGGGCAGTATTATAGTAGTTATATTCTTGTACATAGGGGCAGTATTATAGTAGTTATATTCTTGTACATAGGGGCAGTATTATAGTAGTTTATATTTTGTACATATGGGCAGTATTATAGTAGTTATATTCTTGTATATAGGAGCAGTATTATAGTAGTTATATTCTTGTATATAGGAGCAGTATTATATTGTTATATTCTTGTATATAGGAGCAGTATTATAGTAGTTATATTCTTGTATATAGGGGCAGTATTATAGTAGTTATATTCTTGTACATAGGGGCAGTATTATAGTAGTTATATTCTTGTATATAGGGGCTGTATTATAGTAGTTATATTCTTGTACATAGGAGCAGTATTAAATTTTAGTAGTTATATTCTTGTATATAGGGGGCAGTATTATAGTAGTTATATTCTTGTATATAGGAGCAGTATTATAGTAGTTATATTCTTGTATATAGGGGGCAGTATTATAGTAGTTATATTCTTGTACATAGGAGCAGTATTATAGTAGTTATATTCTTGTATATAGGAGCAGTATTATAGTAGTTATATTCTTGTATATAGGAGCAGTATTATAGTAGTTATATTCTTGTATATAGGAGCAGTATTATAGTAGTTATATTCTTGTATATAGGAGCAGTATTATAGTAGTTATATTCTTGTAATAGGAGCAGTATTATATAGTAGTTATATTCTTGTATATAGGAGCAGTATTATAGTAGTTATATTCTTGTATATAGGAGCAGTATTATAGTAGTTATATTCTTGTATATAGGAGCAGTATTATAGTATATTAGTTATATTCTTGTACATAGGGGCAGTATTATAGTAGTTATATTCTTGTATATAGGAGCAGTATTATAGTAGTTATATTCTTGTATATAGGAGCAGTATTATAGTAGTTATATTCTTGTATATAGGGGCAGTATTATAGTAGTTATATTCTTGTATATAGGAGCAGTATTATAGTAGTTATATTCTTGTATATAGGGGCAGTATTATAGTAGTTATATTCTTGTAATAGGGCAGTATTATAGTAGTTATATTCTTGTATATAGGAGCAGTATTATAGTAGTTATATTCTTGTATATAGGGGCAGTATTATAGTAGTTATATTCTTGTACATAGGAGCAGTATTATAGTAGTTATATTCTTGTATATAGGAGCAGTATTATAGTAGTTATATTCTTGTACATAGGAGCAGTATTATAGTAGTTATATTCTTGTATATAGGAGCAGTATTATAGTAGTTATATTCTTGTATATAGGAGCAGTATTATAGTAATTATATTCTTGTACATAGGGACACTGTCCCTATATATATATATATTTTTTTTTTTTTTTTTCCATAGTGCAGTATTATACTATGTACGGTATCTTTGTACAGTACTCCTCTCTGAGGGTGTGGTGTGTACAGTGATTAGATACACATTTGAGCAGCTCGGCTTTCTTGGTATTTCCTAATGATTTTATTCATGGTAACTTTGTTGCAGGTTGTAGATGACACAATCACTAAGTGTCTTGTGTTGTTGCTCTTGCTGATATTTGTCTGTTTTGTCTCGGGTTCATCGTACAGATTGTTATTCAGTATTTTTAGCATCTAGAGATTTGCTATGGCAACAGAAAAAATTAAAGATTCCTTTAGAAGAACCGAGCATCTCGCTGCTTCTGTTTTCCTGTCATTGAATAGATTAAATATTCACCTTTTTCCACCCTCATTATTTGTTCATGTTCTGAAAAAAAGCAGAAAAATGAAACACAGTAAAGATACATGTGAAAAAAGAAAGAATGAAAGAAAGTATGAAAGAAAGAATGAATGAATGAATGAATGAACGTTACTTCAGTAATTATCAGCGATTTGTTCATCATTTTTGGATGTTTCACAAAGTGTAAAATATTGAGAAAAACTGATTGAATAAATCCAGATGCATTGGAAAGGACAAGTGGAGGAGTGTAATGATCACGTCCCAAAAATCACACCGCTCTGATGATATTTTTTGGTCCAAAAGATGGGACTGAATAGTCAGGGGGAGTCTTATTTTTGCCATGATTAACAATTAGAGATGAGCGATGTTCGACTCGAATAGTTCGCCAATCTCAAATTCGAGTCGATTTTGGCGCTTTTCGAGTCATTTGCCGAATTCGAACAATTTGGTTACAATTCGGCAAATTTCGAACATGTTCGATTTTGGTTCGAAAATGCGGCAGATGCGGTCAAAAACCGCATCTGCCGCATTTTGAGCCAAAATAACATAACCTAAAAGAAAGAAAGTGTTAAAAATAAAAAAAATAATCAATGCTCACACCTGTCGCGGTCCACGGAAGCCTCTGGCAAGGTCCTGTGGCTTCTAGGACCTTGGTAACGTCATGTTACTCGTCGCGAACTCCGGTCAAATGACCGGAGTTCCGCTAGAGAACATGACGTCACCACAGGTCCTGGAAGCACAGTGTTTAACCCTTCATCCTCTCTACTTTAATTTTCTGAGATAATGACCTTTGGGTTTTCATTGGCTGTAAGCCATAATCATCAACATTAACATAATTAAACACATGAAATACATCCCTCTGTGTGTAATGACTCTATAATATATGTGTGTCACTTTATGGATTGAATTACTGAAATAAATTAACTTTTGATGATATTCTAATTCATTGAGATGCCCTAGTATATACACAGCATATACATACACATGTACATATACACACACAGCACATACATACAGCCCCATTCAACACCACACAGCTCAGACCCCAGTCCCATCCAAACCACAGAGCCCGGATGTCAGCCCCATCCAGCACTCCAGAGCCCAGACCCAGACCCATCCAACACCACAGAGCCCGGACCCAGACCCATCGAACACCACAGAGCCCGGACCCACTCCATCCAACACCACAGAGCCCGGATCTCAGCCCCATCCAACACCACAGAGCTGGACCCCAGCCCCATCCAACACCACAGAGCCTGGACCTCAGCCCCATCCAACACCACAGAACCTGACCTCAGCCCCATCCAACACCACAGAGCAAGAACCTCAGCCCCATCCAACACCACAGAGCCTGGACCCAAACCCCATCCAACACCACAGAGCCGAACCTTAGCCCCATCCAACACCACAGAACCCGGACCTCAGCACCATCCAACACCATAGAGCCCGGACCCAACTCCATCCAACACCACAGAACCTGGACCTCAGCCCCATCCAACACCACAGAGCCTGGACCTCAGCCCCATCCAACACCACAGAGCCCGGACCTCAGCTCCATCCAACACCACAGAGCCCAGACCTCAGCCCCATCCAACATCACAGAGCCCGGACTCAGCCCCATCCAACACCACAGAGCCTGGACCTCAGCCCCAACCCACACCACAGAGCCAGGAACTCGGCCCCATCCAACACCACAGAGCCCGGACCTCAGCCCCATCCAACACCACAGAGCCCGGACCTCAGCCCCATCCAACATCACAGAGCCCGGACTTCAGCCCCATCCAACACCACAGAGCCCGGACCTCAGCCCATCCAACACCACAGAGCCCGACCTCAGTCCCAACCAATACCACACCGTGAGCTCGGCCTCCCTCAATGTTAAGGCCCCGTCACACACTACGATATCGTTAACCATGTGGTTGAAACATCACAGGTTTCCAGTCATTCAGTGTGACACGTACATCTGATCAACGATAATCGGGCAGTTCATTCATCGGAGGTTGGTGAACCGGACCTCAAACCAAGCGATGATCGTCCGTCCAACCTGCAGTCTGGGTGTGTGACACCTCGATAACGATGTCGGTAACGACCTCGACTATTCTGAACTGAAGGACGTAGACGATCTAACGACCGGAAGTATCGCTCGCTTGTCGCGGAATCGTTGCTGCGTCGTTAACGATATCTGTACATGTGACATTTCACTAACGATCATTGAACGACGGATCGTTGACCGGATCGCTCCAACGTTGACATGTGACGGGTCCTTTACTGTCATCTCACAAATCTTATAGAAAGTCTTCCCGGAAGAGCGGGAAGACATTAATATGGAGTCTGCAGAGGGGCCAACCCCATATTAATGTCAATGGATCAGAAGAGCCCCTGGAGGTGGATACACATAGTATCTGTGTATTTCAATTTGGCCATTTATGATAATTAGGCAGATCTCATAGTATTTTGCTGTGTCGCGTTAATCTTTCCTCCGCGCTCGCCCTAATCAGTGACGTTGGATTAATACTATAAACCCGATCCCTTCTCTATAAACATAACAGATGATCTGGTTTCCAGCCCGTCGTCTGGTCCAGGACTCCTCGTTTAGCGGCCCGCGCCGATTATTTGAAATGTATTAACGCCAATGAAATATTTAAGCTTCAAACAACAAATTTAAGCAGGAAAATTGCATTTTATTTATTAATGTCGGTCGCAGGGAGAGTTGTCGGAGTCCTGTTAAGGCGCGTGATGGCGGTGATATCGCTTGATATAGTAATTACTAAGATATTCTGCTGAATTATTAATGGGGGAGAGCGGCATCAAAATTGCTTCCTTTCTGCTTTTGATCTTATTATGAATCTTACTGGAGATTTCAGCTCGTGTTTTCCTTCATCGGGGGCAGGGAATTCAAGACGAGCCGCGCTCGGTCCATGTGTGACCTGTAGACGTACAATCTGTTATATACTCACCTTGTGGCGCCCGTCATCCACTTCCACTGTAATTGTGTCCTGTTATCATGGGATCGGCCAACACAAGTTACAGGCGCCATATTTGAACACCCAAGTAATGGGTGTTCAAATATGGCACCCGCTGGCGTTATGAGAGCTGCAGTAGTACAGCCGATAGCTGACACCGACGTCACCCGATACGTCCCCCCGCTAACCTGTCGCAGAAGCCCGACGCCAGCCGTCCACCCACTGCCTGCCGCAGATAAGTTCAAACTCACCTACAGGACCTGTAGTGATGTCACAGTCATGGGTGGCGCCAATCAGCCCACGCTCACCCCACTCAGCTGGCGCTCCCTCACCTTCATTCTCATGCTGCCGCCACATGAGAACGATCATGGAGGGGGGAGGCAGAGAGCGACCACAGGGGGAGGCAGAGAGCAACCACATGGGGGGCAGAGAGCAACCACAGGGGGGGCAAAGAGCAACCACAGGGGGTAGGTCGAGAACGACCACAGGGGCCAGAGAGGAGGCAGCCCCGGGGGGCAGAGAGCAAGGCGGAAAAAACCAGCTGAAAGAGGAGAGACCGCACAGGAGGAGAGTGACGGCCGCCTCCCCCAGCACCACAGAGCCTGCCCCCATGGTGATGTCACCACCCACCTGATGCAGTAGTGTGGCACTCCAGTGGTCCGGTTGCCATAGTGGCATTGCCTTCCTCACAGGGGGTGATGTCATTCCTGGAAGCAGGAGGAGGTCTCCACACTAGGTAACACAGCATGCAACACTATTCCTCACTCCAGGCCAGAAGGGGGAGCTCTAGAACCTGACTTCAGGGGAGCTTCCCTATATATTCTGGTCAGGAGGAGGGGTTAGGCAGCCAGAATAGGGAAGAGGAGTAAGTAGGACTGAAGAGCTCTAGGCAGTGGAGCTGCGATTGAGCTCACCCCAGAGTGGAGCACTGAAGCAAGGATGTCAGAGTCCTTGGTTGTGTGGGTGCTGCACGCCCCGACAGCAGTGTCTGGAGGGCAGGAGACTGCAGGTCTACTGGCAGCATCGAACACCCGGCGACACAGCAGAGTGTTAAGAGCCTGGAGCTGCCTTCAGCAAGGTGGCACCGGAGAGAGGCTCGTGCTGCCTGCCATACGGGTCAGAACACCACAAACAGAAGGGCCGCAGCGTAGCTACAAGACGCAGGGAACTGAAGAGAGAGCAGCAGGAAGGCCTCCAATCCCACCTCGAGAGGTGGATCACTAAATGCTTCCAGGCCGGACAGATCTCTTTTAACCCCTGTAACATGTGTCCGGGACTGCAATACTATCTATCAACTAAAGGTAACAGAAACTGCACCTTCTTGTGTCCTCTATTGCCTGCACCCTCAGGGTACCTTTACACGCCGCCACGGCAGGCTGGATACATCGCGCTACAGGCTACAAATGTAGCTTGTAGCGCCAATGTAGCCCGTCGTAGCGGCATCTGAAGACGCGACGCTACAGCCGGCGACAGATACATCTGTTTATGGGCTCTGCTCGAAAACTGATGGCTACATCGCCGATGGTAGCGAGCTGTATCGGCGTGTAAAGAAGCAACGGAAGGGAACTCTGGACACCCGGCGATGTGGCTGCAATGTAGCTAAGGCGTGATCCTGGCTCCGTGTTACCGCGCCCCATGTGCGATCATTGGTGGAAGCTCCTGCATGACGATAGGTAGTCGCTGCATAGGGCGCATATTTAAGGAGCTGCCCAGTCACACTACACAATCGCTCGAGCGTGCTGTATTACTCAGCCTCCTGCGTTGCCTGCCCAATCAGGATGTTATTGCTTCGTCCTATCAGCGTACGGACGTCTCGTAATCCACAATTGTGGCACGCCTATGTGCTGTCCCTGCTGCACCAGGTCCCCCATAGTAGCTGGTTATAGCGGTGTGTAAATGAGCTATAGCTGGCTACTTGAGACACCGGCGATGTAGCTAGCTATAGATGTAGCGTGGCGTAGCGAACCTTGTGGCGGCGTGTAAAGGAGATGCGTTGACCGTTTGTAGCCGTTTGAGCGTGCTCGTGCACGTGAAGTAGCGGGATGTATCCAGCCTGCCGTGGCGGCGTGTAAAGGTACCCTCAGTCATGGACCCCAACCACCTACATCACCACAATAGACTTTCTACCATCCCTGGGGCCCCGCTCCACATGTGGGGAGCCATACCATCCTGGCTGCACTACCATCTGCCCCAGCGATCATACCCTGCAGCGTCGGCCACTCCTGCCCGAATACCACAGGTGGCATCACGTACTTACCCCTATGCACGCCCGGGGCCACAGAGCCGGGTCACTGCTACCGTGACCTCTCCAAGCAACCACCGATCCGGTTACCGAGTACCCTAGGCCCTGGTGGGCATCGCAATAGCATAGGGCCACCATGTAGTCCCATATAATCTGTGATCTCAGATTATCACGCAATATCTGGTCTGTGGTCATAAATCAGCTGAGAAGAGCTCAGAAAAAGAGAAAAGTCCCATTAGACCGTTATAATGAGCTCACTGATGGATTCTCAGGTGACTCATTCTGCAGCACCACGACTGGAGGAGGAGAACGGTGCAAAATGTTCAAGGAATCGCAAGTGTAAAAATGATTCTCAGCCATTATGACATGTATGCAAGTACAAGAATGAATAGAAATATGTCCTGAAAGGTGGAAATCTTTGGGGTACAGATGGGAAAGTTGGAGCCTGATTACAGCCCCTAACCCTAAAAGTCTACAATTCAGTGATATATTATTCGTATCCTTACATTAAAGCTAATTTTGCTTTTCCTGTAAGGATAATTTCCTTTAATGTTTTAATTAAAGTTTGTGCAAAAGCTCTGAGGTTCCTGAACTCTCCCGCACACCATTGAGAGAAAGCAGCGTCCGGTCTATCAGCATTTTTGTAGAGGTTTGTTCACCATTGAAAATACTGAGGACATGCAAAAACAGCTGCGTTTAGCTGTCTTTGTAAGGAATTAATTTAATAACTTTATTAAACATGTAATGAAGACAAATGACACCAAAAGCACAGCAAAAATGTAGGAAAAACATAAAAAAACACTTTAAAAATCCAGCTAAAAAACATAAAAACACAGTAAACAATGCAGCAAGAACACAAAAAAATGCAAAAAATGCAGCAAAAATGTAGCAAAACCCGTCAAAAATGCACCAAAAACACCTAAAAACAGTAAAAAAAATGCAGCAAAAATATAACAAGAACACAGTAAAAAATGCCGCAAAACACCTAAAAACCACAGTAAAAAATGCAGCAAAAACACATAAAAAACAGCAAAAATGCAGTACAAGAACACAGCAAAAACACAGTAAGAAATGCAGCAAAAACACAAAAACCACAGTAACAAATGCAGCAAAAAACACATAAAAACAGCAAAAAATGCAGCATAAATACAGCAAGAACACAGCAAAAACACAGTAAAAAATGCAGCAAAAACACAAAAACCACAGTAACAAATGCAGCAAAAAACACATAAAAACACAGTAAAAATGCAACAAGAACACCTTAAAAACGCATGCAAAAACGCAGGGTGTCAAAAAACTCCTTAAAAAACACATGCAAAAATGTAAAAACGCATGCAGAAATGCATGCTTATTATTAAGGCACCAAAAAAAACGCATGCCAAGTGTGACCCTAGCCTAAAACCTTATTTTTCCAGCTCCAGCAAAAGCTCTACAATCCCAGAAATCTCCTGCACACAATTGATTTCTTTTTTCCTGACTTAGGCTGTGGTCACACTTGGCATGAGTATTTTTGGTGCCTTAAAAATAAGCACGCGTTTCTGCATGCTTATTTCATTTCTGCATGCGTCTTTTAAGGTGTCTGATGACACCCTGCGTTTTTCCATGCATTTTTAAATCAGCACCAAAAAATAGTGCATGCACCATTTTTTGGTGCAGATTTAAAAACGCTTGCGTTTTTTTAACATGGGCCCCTATGGAGAATGCATGCGTTTTTGCATGTTACTTTACCATACATTTTTGCATGCGTTTTTGAAGGCAGCTCCTCACATAAGTGCAAAAACGCATGGCACTTTAGACATGCGTTTTTGCTATTAGGGCATGCATTTTTTGCATGGGTGCGTTCTTACATGCGTTTTTAAAAATGCAGGTCTCCAAAAAAGCATGAAAAAACTGCCAGTGTGACCCTAGCCTGAAATGGAAAACTGCTGCGTTTGTGAAAGAAGCAGCGTCTATTCTATCAGCGTTTTTGCAACAATTAATTTTTTTGCTATGGAAAGCAAGGAGAAAGTGCAAAAAGCACGTGAAGCCTCAGCTATTGACCGCCGTTCTCGTCTACAGAGGAAGAGGGAAGAGATTGTGTTCACTTCTTGCACCCTTTTCCCTAGTTTGTTGGCAGCATTGCCAGGTGTATTGGCCAGTCCACCTAGGTGTCCCATTATATGGAGCAGATGGCGGTTATACGTCCTGTTCCTACATAATTAATATAGGTTAATATAACCTAAGGAAAAGGTAAATGTTGGTTCAGCGGGCGCTCGAGTGATAAACAGAGTCATCCACCGGTCCTCTGCTGCCGATAACCAGAGATGATTAACACACTCTTGTCTTCCTGTCTAATTATATAGCAGATTAAAGCATTCATTATAGCTGATTAATGCCGTCATTGAGAGCACTGACAAATCTATTTATACCGCACTGATAGTCGGTTAAAAATTGACCTCCGGAATCAAAAGGCTGACGTTATAATGACTCTCCTGTATTCCGGGTGATCACAGATCACTAGAGGATCACAGCATGGACTCCATCAAAAGGACTTGGGAGATGCAATTTTCTATCATAGGGTAGGAGGGATATAGAGCTGCTAAACAGGAAGGAAGCTGGCTCCATAGTGCCACCCTTGCCCATTGCTGCACTGTAGATCAGAGGTCCCAATCCGGGCCCTCAAGGCCTACCACAGTGCAGTTTCAGGATATCCTTAGTATTGCACAGTGCTAATGTGATCATCTGCACAGTATGAGGCCAAGCCTGTGCAATACTAAGGAGATCTGAAACCTGCACCTAGTGGTTGGGCCTTACTGTAGTGGATTTTCTTCACTTGCTAGCCCGAAGATGCAGTGTACGGCCTATTATTATGCACTAAGTGAAATAGTACCCAACACCTATTAAGGGGGAATCATTTTATAAATCCACTATCAGTGCAGGAACGCATCACCAGAATAACCATTAGCACATGAAAACATCAGCAGAACCACCATCAGTACATGAAAACAGCATCAGAATCACCATCATATGAATACAGCACAGAACAACCATCAGTAATGAAAACAGCATCAGAACACCATCATATGAATACAGCACCAGAACAACCATTAGCACATGAAAACATCAGCAGAAACCATCATAATGAAACATCACATTATGATACACACCAGAACAACCATTAGCACATGAAAACATCAGCAGAACCATCATATGAATACAGCATCAGAACAACCATTAGCACATGAAAACATCAGCAGAACCATCATATGAATACAGCACCAGAACAACATTAGCACATGAAAACATCAGCAGAACATCATATGAATACAGCACAGAACAACCATTAGCACATGAAAACATCAGCAGAACTACCATCAGTACATGAAAACGCATCAGAATCACAATCATATGAAAAACAGCACAGAACAACCATTAACACATGAAAACATCAGTAGAACCATCATATAAATATAGCACCAGAACAACCATTAGCACATGAAAACATCAGCAGAACCATCATATGAATACAGCACCAGAACAACCATTAGCAATGAAAACATCAGCAGAACACTATCAGTACATGAAAACAGCATCAGAATCACCATCATATGAATACAGCACAGAACAACCATTAGCACATGAAAACATCAGCAGAACCATCATATGAATACAGCACCAGAACAACCATTAGCACATGAAAACATCAGCAGAACTACCATCAGTACATGAAAACAGCATCAGAATCACTATCATATGAATACAGCACCACAACAACCATTAGTACATGAATACATCACCAGAACAACCATCACGCCTGAATACATCACTAGAAGCACCATCAATACATGAATACAGCACAATAACCACCATGAGCACATGAATACATCACCAGAATCACCATCAGTATGTGAATACATCACCAAAAACATCATTATTACATGAATACAGCACTAGAACCACCATAATTGCATAACTACATCACCAGAAACACCATCTGTACATGAATACATCACCAGAACAACCATTAATACATTAGTCATCAAAACTATCAGTATATGGCTAAAGCTCCAGAACCTCCATCAGTACATGAATATATCACCAAAACACCATAACACTGATATATGGAGACAATGAAACAAAAAGAACCAATGCGTGCCCTATGATAAGTGCAGGGTAAACTTTTACTATACTAAACTTATAAAGGGCAAATTAACCATATTATACTTCTTATAAAAAATAGAACATTTGTAACGTTTAGTAATATTGCCCAGAGGAGTTATCCCATAACCAACATTTCTTATGATAAATATATGATTTTGAAGGGTAAGGATGCTGAAACCCCACAGCGGTCCTAAAATGTTGTGTAAATGTTGCTGTAGTGAACATGTGCGACCATCGCTCCTATAGACAGTGAATGGAGCGGTGGCTGCACATGCTCACTACTAGTGGAGTTTCCGGAGGCGCTCAGTCGTGTTTAGCGACCGTGATCAGAGTCACTGTAATAACTCAGCAGAATTTCTGAGATTTAGTACCCATCAATTCTCAATACGTATTTGAGGACGTGACCAAATCCCAGCAGCAGCTGCTCCAGATCAGACCCAGGAAACCTTCAGAACAGAAAGTTTTAGCTTCCAAACACGAAGATCCATTCTTCTTCTTGTTTTATGTCATCAGCATCTGAAGGCGATAAATCACCGCGCGTTCCGCAATCGCTGACACCATGTAAATAACCTGCAGATCTAGGACTTGTTAACAAACAATGTAGATTATTCCTATTCATCACTGAAGATGCTCTCAGAATCACTTCTATCATAAACTGTTATATATTATAGGATTGTACTAAGTGTACATAGCAGTATTATACTAGTTATATCTTGTATATAGGAGCAGTATTATACTAGTTATATTCTTGTATATAGGAGCAGTTTTATAGTAGTTATATTCTTGTATATAGAGGCAGTATTATAGTAGTTATATTCTTGTATATAGGAGCAGTATTATAGTAGTTATATTCTTGTATATAGGAGCAGTATTATAGTAGTTATATTCTTGTACATAGGAGCAGTATTATAGTAGTTATATTCTTGTATATAGGAGCAGTATTATAGTAGTTATATTCTTGTATATAGGAGCAGTATTATAGTAGTTATATTCTTGTATATAGGAGCAGTATTATAGTAGTTATATTCTTGTATATAGGAGCAGTATTATAGTAGTTATATTCTTGTATATAGGAGCAGTATTTATAGTAGTTTATTCTTGTATATAGGAAGCAGTATATAATAGTAGTTATATTCTTGTATATAGGGGCAGTATTATAGTAGTTATATTCTTGTATATAGGGCAGTATTATAGTAGTTTAATTCTTGTATATAGGAGCAGTATTATAGTAGTTATATTCTTGTATATAGGAGCAGTATTATAGTAATTATAAACTTGTACATTAGGGGCAGTATTATAGTAGTTTATATCTTGTATATAGGAGCAGTATTATAGTAGTTATATTCTTGTATATAGGGGCAGTATTATAGTAGTTATATTCTTGTATATAGGGGCAGTATTATAGTAGTTATATTCTTGTATATAGGGCAGTATTATAGTAGTTATATTCTTGTATATAGGGCAGCATTATAGTTGTTATATTCTGTAATAGGGGCAGTATTATAGTAGTTATATTCTTGTACATTAGAGCAGTATTATAGTAGTATATATTCTTGTATATAGGAGCAGTTATTATAGTAGTTATATTCTTGTACATAGGAGCAGTATTATAGTAGTTATATTCTTGTACATAGGGCAGTATTATAGTAGTTATATTCTTGTATATAGGGGCAGTATTATAGTAGTTATATTCTTGTACATAGGTGCATATTATAGTAGTTATATTCTTGTACATAGGGGCAGTATTATAGTAGTTATATTCTTGTATATAGGAGCAGTATTATAGCTAGTTATATTCTTGTATATAGGAGCAGTATTATAGTAGTTATATTCTTGTAATAGGGGCAGTATTATAGTAGTTATATTCTTGTATATAGGGGCAGTATTATAGTAGTTATATTCTTGTACATAGGTGAGTCATTATAGTAGTTATATTCTGTACATAGGGGCAGTATTATAGTAGTTATATTCTTGTACATAGGGGCAGTATTATAGTAGTTATATTCTTGTATATAGGAGCAGTATTATAGTAGTTATATTCTTTGTACATAGGAGCAGTATTATAGTAGTATATTCTTGTATATAGGAGCAGTTATTATAGTATATTATAGTAGTATTTATAGGCGTATTATAGTAGTTATATTCTTGTAATAGGAGTATTATAGTAGTTATATTCTTGTAATAGGCAGTATTATATAGTTATTCTTGAATAGGAGTATTTATAGTTATTCTTGTATAGGGCAGTATTATATAGTTATATTTTGATATAGGAGCAGTATTATACTGTTATTTCTGTAATAGGGCAGTATTATATAGTTATATTCTTGTAATAGGGCAGTATTATAGTAGTTATTTTGTATATAGGGCAGTATTAAGTAGTTATATTTTGTATATAGGGCAATTTAGTAGTTATATTCTGTAATAGGGCAGTATTATAGTAGTTATATCTTGTATATAGGCAGTATTATATAGTATATCTTGTATATAGGCAGTATTAGTAGTTATATTCTTGAATAGGGCAGTTTTAGTAGTTAATTCTTGTATATAGGGCAGTATTATAGTATTATATCTTGTTATGAGCAGTATTATAGTATTATATTCTGTAATAGGCAGTATTATAGTATTATATTCTGTACATAGAGCAGTATTATAGTAGTTATATTCTTGTATATAGGGCCGTATTTAGTAGTTATATTTTGTACATAGGAGCAGTATTATAGTAGTTATATTCTTGTAATAGGGGCAGTATTATAGTAGTTATATTCTTGATATAGGCAGTATTATAGTAGTTATATTCTGTATATAGGGCAGTATATAGTATTATATTCTTGTATATAGGGCAGTATTATAGTAGTTATATTCTGTAATAGGCAGTATTTAGTAGTTATATTCTTTATAGGGCATATTATAGTAGTTATATTCTTGTATATAGGAGCAGATTATAGTAGTTATATTTTAAAGGGCAGTATATAGTATTATATTCTTGAATAGGGCAGTATTATAGTAGTTATATTCTTGTATAAGGGCAGTATTATAGTAGTTATTCTTGTATATAGAGCATATTATAGTTTATATTCTTGTTATAGGGCGTATTTAGTAGTTATATTCTTGTATATAGGCAGTATTATAGTAGTTATATTTTGTATATAGGGGCAGTATTATAGTAGTTATATTCTTGTATATAGGCAGTATATAGTAGTTATATTCTTGTATATAGGGCAGTATTATAGTAGTTATATTCTTGTATATAGAGCATATTATAGTAATTATAAACTTGTACATAGGGGCAGTATTATAGTAGTTATATTTGTATATAGGAGCAGTATTATAGTAGTTTATTCTTGTATATAGGGCAGTATTAGTAGTTATATTCTTGTTATAGGCAGTATTATAGTAGTTATATTCTTGTATATAGGCAGATTTAGTAGTTATATTCTTGTATAGGTGCAGATTATAGTTGTATATTGGTACATAGGGGCAGTATTTAGTAGTTATATTCTTGTACATAGGAGCAGTATTATAGTAGATTATTCTTGTATAGGAGCAGTATTATAGTAGTTATATTCTTGTACATAGGAGCAGTATTATAGTAGTTATATTCTTGTAATGGGCAGTATTATAGTAGTTATATTCTTGTATATAGGCAGTATTATAGTAGTTATATTCTTGTACATAGGGTATATTATAGTAGTTATATTTTGTAATAGGGCGTATTATAGTAGTTATATTCTTGTATATAGGAGCAGTATTATAGATTATATTTTGTATATGGAGCAGTATTATAGTGTTATATTCTTGTAATAGGGCGTATTATAGTAGTTAATTTTGTATATAGGGCAGTATTATAGTAGTTATATTCTTGTACATAGGTTATCATTATAGTAGTTAATTCTGTAATAGGCAGTATTATAGTAGTTATATTCTTGTACATAGGGGCAGTATTATAGTAGATATATTCTTGTAATAGGAGCATTATTTTAGTAGTTATATTCTTGTACATAGGAGCAGTATTATAGTAGTTATATTCTTGTACATAGGAGCAGTATTATAGTAGTTATATTCTTGTACATAGGAGCAGTTATTATAGTAGTTATATTCTTGTACATAGGAGCAGTATTATAGTAGTTATATTCTTGTACATAGGAGTAGTATTATAGTAGTTATATTCTTGTACATAGGGCAGTATTATAGTAGTTATATTTTGTACATAGGAGCAGTATTATCGTAGTTATATTCTTGTATATAGGGGCAGTATTTATAGTAGTTATATTCTTGTACATAGGGGGCAGTATTATAGTAGTTATATTCTTGTACATAGGAGCAGTATTATAGCAGTTATATTCTTGTATATATGAGGCAGTACTATAGTAGTTATATTCTTGTACATAGGGGCAGTATTATAGTAGTTATATTCTTGTATATAGGAGCAGTATTATAGTAGTTATATTCTTGTATATAGGAGCAGTATTATAGTAGTTATATTCTTGTATAAAGGAGCAGTATTATAGTAGTTATATTCTTGTAATAGGAGCAGTATTATAGTAGTTATATTCTTGTATATAGGAGCAGTATTATAGTAGTTATATTCTTGTATATAGGAGCAGTATTATAGTAGTTATATTCTTTGTATATAGGAGCAGTATTATAGTAGTTATATTCTTGTATATAGGAGCAGTATTATAATAGTTATATTCTTGTATATAGGGGCAGTATTTATAGTAGTTATATTCTTGTATATCGGGGCAGTATTATAGTAGTTTTAGTCTTGTATATAGGAGCAGTATTATAGTAGTTATATTCTTGTATATAGTAGCAGTTTTATAGTAATTATAAAACTTGTACATAGGGGCAGTATTATAGTAGTTATATCTTGTATATAGGAGCAGTATTATAGTAGTTATATTCTTGTATATAGGGGCAGTATTATAGTAGTTATATTCTTGTATATAGGGGCAGTATTATGTAGTTATATTCTTGTATATAGGGGCAGTATTATAGTAGTTATATTCTTGTATATAGGTGCAGCATTATAGTTGTTATATTCTGGTACATAGGGGCAGTATTATAGTAGTTATATTTTGTACATAGGGGCAGTATTATAGTAGTTATATTCTTGTATATAGGAGCAGTATTATAGTAGTTATATTCTTGTACATAGGAGCAGTATTATAGTAGATATATTCTTGTATATAGGAGCATTATTTTAGTAGTTATATTCTTGTACATAGGAGCAGTATTATAGTAGTTATATTCTTGTACATAGGAGCAGTATTATAGTAGTTATATTCTTGTACATAGGAGCAGTATTATAGTAGTTATATTCTTGTACATAGGAGTAGTATTATAGTAGTTATATTCTTGTACATAGGGGCAGTATTATAGTAGTTATATTTTTGTACATAGGAGCAGTATTATCGTAGTTATATTCTTGTATATAGGGGCAGTATTATAGTAGTTATATTCTTGTACATAGGGGGCAGTATTATAGTAGTTATATTCTTGTACATAGGAGCAGTATTATAGCAGTTATATTCTTGTATATAGAGGCAGTACTATAGTAGTTATATTCTTGTATAAAGGAGCAGTATTATAGTAGTTATATTCTTGTACATAGGAGCAGTATTATAGTAGTTATATTCTTGTATATAGGAGCAGTATTATAGTAGTTATATTCTTGTATATAGGAGCAGTATTATAGTAGTTATATTCTTGTATATAGGAGCAGTATTATAGTAGTTATATTCTTGTATATAGGAGCAGTATTATAATAGTTATATTCTTGTATATAGGGGCAGTATTATAGTAGTTATATTCTTGTATATCGGGGCAGTATTATAGTAGTTTTAGTCTTGTATATAGGAGCAGTATTATAGTAGTTATATTCTTGTATATAGTAGCAGTTTTATAGTAGTTATATTCTTGTACATAGGGGCAGTATTATAGTAGTTATAGTCTTGTATATTGGAGCAGTATTATAGTAGTTATATTCCTGTATATAGGAGCAGTATTATAGTAGTTATATTCTTGTATATAGGAGCAGTATTATAGTAGTTATATTCTTGTATATAGGAGCAGTATTATAGTAGTTATATTCTTGTATATAGGGGCAGTATTATAGTAGTTATATTCTTGTACATAGGGGCAGTATTATAGTAGATATATTCTTGTACTCAGGGGCAGTATTAAAGTACTTTTATTATTGTCCATCTGTGCTGCTATAACTATAGAGGAGCTTGCAGAGATCCCATGGACATAAGTGGAGATAGCGCACATTGTGATGCCTCCTCTCTTTTCCTGACATTCAGTTTTGAGCATTAATGGGGCGTTTATGTTTCAATATGGCTTAGCTTTGGCAGCTCAATAACATATGTATGAGTACAATGGTGGAGGGATCATTTTTTGGGAGAACAACATTCTATCTGACACTGTCAGGAATGGGAATTGTGCCCACGTTTGTATGTCACTTTCCAAATGTATCACACGTGGGTATCTGATCTCGTCATATAAATACTGGCAAAAAATATCAGAATTTAATTCTGACCAATTCACTTTATGACATATTTATACAGTATATATGGAGTAAATCTCAATGCTCAGTGCATCCTGGGGGATGATTATTTAATGACTACTCACTAGCAGAAAACTATCATGAAAATGCTGAGAGTCACAAAGTAGACACCCGACTTCTCATGGATCTAGACATGTATTGTAGAGAATGTATCCTCAGGAAAAGATTTTTTGTTCAAATTACGATAGGTTTTCATTTTACATGTAATTTTAAAACTATTTGGCAATTTTCTTTATTCTTTACTTACTGCCTTTTGGAGAAGATTTTCAGCAATTTCCCATTCTGCAAATGCAGGGTAAACAGAAGTGATAATGCATACATATATATACGGAAGATATATGATAGGTGATATCACAGCTCACCTACTCCTCCTGTACAATGACTGATAACACCTCTATATACAGTAGATAACACAGGATCCACCATTCACAATAGATGATATCACAGCTCACCTCCTCCTGTACAATGACTGATAACACCTCTATATACAGTAGATAACACAGGATCCACCATTCACAATAGGTGATATCACAGCTCACCTCCTCCTGTACAATAACTGATAACACCTCTATATACAGTAGATAACACAGGATCCACCATTCACAATAGGTGATATCACAGCTCACCTCCTCCTCCTGTACAATGACTATAACACCTCTATATACAGTAGATAACACAGGATCCACCATTCACAATAGGTGATGTCACAGCTCACCTCCTCCTCCTGTACAATGACTGATAACACCTCTATATACAGTAGATAACACAGGATCCACCATTCACAATATATAATATCACAGCTCACCTCCTCCTGTACAATGACTGATAACACCTCTATATACAGTAGATAACACAGGATCCACCATTCACAATAGGTGATATCACAGCTCACCTCCTCCTGTACAATGACTGATAACACCTCTATATAGAGTAGATAACACAGGATCCATCATTCACAATAGGTGATATCACAGCTCACCTCCTCCTGTACAATGACTGATAACACCTCTATATACAGTAGATAACACAGGATCCACCATTCACAATAGGTGATATCACAGCTCACCTCCTCCTCCTGTATAATGACTGATAACACCTCTATATACAGTAGATAACACAGGATCCACCATTCACAATAGATGATATCACAGCTCACTTCCTCCTATACAATGACTGATAACACCTCTATATACATATAATGGTATAAAAGACCGGAAACAATCATGATACTGAGCTACATCAGTTTAAAGCATTTTAGAGATAGAGACCAGAGATGTTTTTTATGACCCAGATTAGAATACCTGAATGACCACACAAAAGTTTGCAGTACAAAAAAGTTTTAATTAAGTTACTGGTGGTACAAAACAGGTAATAGTAAAAAGGTATTCATGGACAGTGTGGAAAAAGAGGGGGGAGGTGAGAGAGGAAGGCAGGAGAGACAGAGGACAAAGGTACCCTCACCCTGGAAGCTAATAAGATATGCCGATGCACCTGAGAAAAGCCTAAATAAAGTAGTGCTGTAAAAAGATACAACTATTGTAGGAAACGATGCAGGCAATCCAAGAAAGCTTACCCATAGGGATGAATAAAGGGGTCCAGTGTCCTCCTGCCTTCAACTCGGAGGCCCCGACACGTGTTTCGCGTCGGCTTTCTCAAGGGGCAGGTGGCCACCTGCCCCTTGAGAAAGCCGACGCGAAACACGTGTCGGGGCCTCCGAGTTGAAGGCAGGAGGACACTGGACCCCTTTATTCATCCCTATGGGTAAGCTTTCTTGGATTGCCTGCATCGTTTCCTACAATAGTTGTATCTTTTTACAGCACTACTTTATTTAGGCTTTTCTCAGGTGCATCGGCATATCTTATTAGCTTCCAGGGTGAGGGTACCTTTGTCCTCTGTCTCTCCTGCCTTCCTCTCTCACCTCCCCCCTCTTTTTCCACACTGTCCATGAATACCTTTTTACTATTACCTGTTTTGTACCACCAGTAACTTAATTAAAACTTTTTTGTACTGCAAACTTTTGTGTGGTCATTCAGGTATTCTAATCTGGGTCATAAAAAACATCTCTGGTCTCTATCTCTAAAACACCTCTATATACAGTAGATAACACAGGATCCACCATTCACAATAGGTGATATCACAGCTCACCTCCTCCTCCTGTACAATTACTGATAACACCTCTATATACAGTAGATAACACAGGATCCACCACTCACAATAGATGATATCACAGCTCACCTCCTCCTGTACAATGACTGATAGCACCTCTATATACAGTAGATAACACAGGATCCACCATTCACAATAGATGATATCACAGCTCACCTCCTCCTGTACAATGACTGATAGCACCTCTATATACAGTAGATAACACAGGATCCACCATTCACAATAGATGATATCACAGCTCACTTCCTCCTGTACAATGACTGATAACACCTCTATATACAGTAGATAACACAGGATCCATCATTCACAATAGATGATATCACAGCTCACTTCCTCCTGTACAATGACTGATAACACCTCTATATACAGTAGATAACAGGATCCTCCATTCACAATAGATGATATCACAGCTCACCTCCTCCTCCTGTACAATGACTGATAATACCTCTATATACAGTAGATAACACAGGATCCATCATTCACAATAGATGATATCACAGCTCACCTCCTCCTGTACAATGACTGATAACACCTCTATATACAGTAGATAACACAGGATCCACCATTCACAATAGGTGATATCACAGCTCACCTCCTCCTGTACTATGACTGATAACACCTCTATATACAGTAGATAACACAGGATCCACCATTCACAATAGGTGATATCACAGCTCACCTCCTCCTGTACAATGACTGATAACACATGTATATACAGTAGATAACACAGGATCCACCATTCACAATAGATGATGTCACAGCTCACCTCCTCCTGTGCAATGACTGATAACACCTCTATATACAGTAGATAACACAGGATCCACCATTCACAATATGTGATATCACAGCTCTCCTCCTCCTGTACAATGACTGATAACACCTCTATATACAGTAGATAACACAGGATCCACCATTCACAATAGGTGATATCACAGCTCACCTCCTCCTGTACAATGTCTGATAACACCTCTATATACAGTAGATAACACAGGATCCACCATTCACAATAGGTGATATCACAGCTCACCTCCTCCTCCTGTACAATGACTGATAACACCTCTATATACAGTAGATAACACAGGATCAACCATTCACAATAGGTGATATCACAGCTCACCTCCTCCTCCTGTACAATAACTGATAACACCTCTATATACAGTAGATAACACAGGATCCACCATTCACAATAGGTGATGTCACAGCTCACCTCCTCCTCCTGTACAATGACTGATAACACCTCTATATACAGTAGATAACACAGGATCCACCATTCACAATATATAATATCACAGCTCACCTCCTCCTGTACAATGACTGATAACACCTCTATATACAGTAGATAACACAGGATCCACCATTCACAATAGGTGATATCACAGCTCACCTCCTCCTGTACAATGACTGATAACACCTCTATATAGAGTAGATAACACAGGATCCATCATTCACAATAGGTGATATCACAGCTCACCTCCTCCTGTACAATGACTGATAACACCTCTATATACAGTAGATAACACAGGATCCACCATTCACAATAGGTGATATCACAGCTCACCTCCTCCTCCTGTATAATGACTGATAACACCTCTATATACAGTAGATAACACAGGATCCACCACTCACAATAGATGATATCACAGCTCACCTCCTCCTGTACAATGACTGATAGCACCTCTATATACAGTAGATAACACAGGATCCACCATTCACAATAGATGATATCACAGCTCACCTCCTCCTGTACAATGACTGATAGCACCTCTATATACAGTAGATAACACAGGATCCACCATTCACAATAGATGATATCACAGCTCACTTCCTCCTGTACAATGACTGATAACACCTCTATATACAGTAGATAACACAGGATCCATCATTCACAATAGATGATATCACAGCTCACTTCCTCCTGTACAATGACTGATAACACCTCTATATACAGTAGATAACAGGATCCTCCATTCACAATAGATGATATCACAGCTCACCTCCTCCTCCTGTACAATGACTGATAATACCTCTATATACAGTAGATAACACAGGATCCATCATTCACAATAGATGATATCACAGCTCACCTCCTCCTGTACAATGACTGATAACACCTCTATATACAGTAGATAACACAGGATCCACCATTCACAATAGGTGATATCACAGCTCACCTCCTCCTGTACAATGACTGATAACACCTCTATATACAGTAGATAACACAGGATCCACCATTCACAATAGGTGATATCACAGCTCACCTCCTCCTGTACAATGACAGATAACACCTCTATATACAGCAGATATCACAGGATCCACCATTCACAATAGGTGATATCACAGCTCACCTCCTCCTGTACAATGACTGATAACACATGTATATACCGTAGATAACACAGGATCCACCATTCACAATAGATGATGTCACAGCTCACCTCCTCCTGTACAATGACTGATAACACCTCTATATACAGTAGATAACACAGGATCCACCATTCACAATATGTGATATCACAGCTCTCCTCCTCCTGTATAATGACTGATAACACCTCTATATACAGTAGATAACACAGGATCCACCATTCACAATATGTGATATCACAGCTCTCCTCCTCCTGTATAATGACTGATAACACCTCTATATACAGTAGATAACACAGGATCTACCATTCACAATATGTGATATCACAGCTCTCCTCCTCCTGTACAATGACTGATAACACCTCTATATACAGTAGATAACACAGGATCCACCATTCACAATAGGTGATATCACAGCTCACCTCCTCCTCCTGTACAATGACTGATAACACCTCTATATACAGTAGATAACACAGGATCCACCATTCACAACAGGTGATATCACAGCTCACCTCCTCCTCCTGTACAATGACTGATAACACCTCTATATACAGTAGATAACACAGGATCCACCACTCACAATAGGTGATATCACAGCTCACCTCCTCCTCCTGTACAATGACTGATAACACCTCTATATACAGTAGATAACACAGGATCCACCATTCACAATAGATGATATCACAGCTCACCTCCTCCTCCTGTACAATGACTGATAACACCTCTATGTACAGTAGATAACACAGGATCCACCATTCACAATACATGATATCACAGCTCACCTCCTCCTCCTGTACAATGACTGATAACACCTCTATATACAGTAGATAACACAGGATCCACCATTCACAATAGGTGATATCACAGCTCACCTCCTCCTGTACAATGTCTGATAACACCTCTATATACAGTAGATAACACAGGATCCACCATTCACAATAGGTGATATCACAGCTCACCTCCTCCTCCTGTACAATGACTGATAACACCTCTATATACAGTAGATAACACAGGATCCACCATTCACAATAGGTGATATCACAGCTCACCTCCTCCTCCTGTATAACGACTGATAACACCTCTATATACAGTAGATTACACAGGATCCACCATTCACAATAGGTGATATCACAGCTCACCCACCTGTCACAGCAGGTAGTTGGAGTCTAATGAAGCCACAGAGGCTGATGTGAACTGATTTCTCAGTTTCATTATTAATAAAGATTGTGATATGAAAAAACATTGCAGAGATTCTCCTTCAGTGGGTCCCTCTTGTTGTAATTCACTCTCTATAGATTTCACTTATTCTAATGTAACAGATCTACGTTCCATGGAGAATTGACTGTCTATTCTCCTGTAGATAAAGTGATTCACGTTCCCCTCCGGAGTCCTATGAAATCTGTGACCTTTCTCTTTCCTAACATCAATATTTCCATCCTCGACACATTTCGGCCCCCATCATCACTACCTCTGGGATCCAGCTGGTCGCTCCAAGTATCATAAGGCGAGATCAGATGCATTAATAATTACTTTTATAGACTGCCTATAGATTGATGAGATGCACTAATGTATCTCTCATCGACCGAAAGGGGACAGCCACCAAGAGATCGCCCAAGGTCTCCACCAAGGAAGGATATTAACATGACTGAAGGGAAGAAAAAAGTCAATAAAAGACTCAAGAGTAATAACATAAATGAAGAAAGTATCGGGTATTTGTACAACTGTTTCCACTTGCACGGAGGCTTCATCAGAGGTTACAGTGTTTTTGATGTTAAGAATGTTACACTTCTCTTTTGCTTGCATATAATTCTAGAAAGAAAATTAAATTTCAAGAGTTTACATATCCATGTTCCCTGCAATATAATAATAATAATAATAAAATAATAATAATAATATAAAATAAAAAATACTATAAAATAAAATATAAAATAAAATAATAATAAAAATAATACTTAATAATAATATTAATAATACAAATAATATTAAGAAAAAAATAATAATACATAATAATAAATTACTAATAATAAAATATAATAATAAATAATTAATTATATATTAATAATACAAATACTAATAATACTGAAAAATACTAATAGCAAAAATAATACTTAATTAAATAATATTAATAATACAAATACTACTAAGAATAAAAAATAATAATACTAATAATAATACATAATAATAAAATAATAATAAAACTACTAATATAAAATGTAATAATTATATATTATTAATACACATGCTACTAAGAATAAAATAATAATGATAATACTAATAATAAAAATAATACTTAATTAAATAATATTAATAATACAAATACTAAAAATAAAATAATAATAATAGTAATAATAGTAATAATAATAATAAATAATAATACAATAATAATAAAATATAATAATAATAAAACATAATTATATATTAATAATACAAATACTACTTACAATAAAATAATAATAATACTAATAATAAAAATAATACTTAAATAAAATACAGCAATATAAATACTACTACTACTACTAAAAATAATTATACTACTACTACTACTACCGTAATAAAATAACATTAATAATAAAAATACTTCTATTAATAAAAATGATAATAATACTAATTTTTATTTATGCAGCACTAACATATTCCACAGCACTTTATAATGAAGTGGGATAAATACAGGCAATCAAAACATTACAGAGTAATATAATTTAAAGGTTACAGGAGGGTCCTGTTCCCTCCTAGGCTACAATCTATAAAGAAAATAGTTGGAACACAATAGATTAGTGAGTTGAGGTGATAGCCCGCTCTAAAAAATGTGTTTTTATCACATTCTTAAAAATGTGGTGGCTAGGTATTTATGTGCGTAATTTCTGTCGTAGTGCATTCCAGAAAACAGGTGCAGCACAAGAGAAGTCTTGGAGATGGAGGTTTCGAGGTTCGGATGCTGGAAGATATTAGCCTAGGATCAGTTTCAAAAGAGGGAGGATGATATACAGAGGGGAGGCAAGAGACATAGGGTGGTGCACAACTGTGGAGAGATGGAGAGGGTGATAAACAGATGAGGAGACACAGGATAGTGCAGAACTGTGTACAGGATGGGAGGGTGATAAAAAGCGATTAGGATATATACGATAGTGCAGAACTTTGGGGCTTTGTGGGTGAGAGTGATAAGTTTGTATTGTATCCTGTACTGGATGGGTAACCAATGCAATGATTGGAACAGCGCAGATGCATCGGTATCGCAGCTGGAGAGGAATATGATCCCAGCTTCCACATTTAAGACAGATTGGAGAGAAGATTTGGCAAGAAAGACTGATAAATAGCGACTTGCAGTCGTCCAGATCAGAATGAATAAGAGTGACAGTAATGGATATGTGAATCATGTAGCAATTTCAGATATCCAGTGGCATTGAGGTTTCCATTGATGGAGAAATGGCCTCCACTATCTTTGTACCCTATATACCACCCATACCATCAATGTTTGTGTCCAGCAGTCTTGGAGGGATCTATCCACTGGGGTTAGTGTCAGACCAATAGCGGGGGTTTTGTTTGGTAACTTCACCATTCACAGTAAAGTTTCCTCATCCCTCATCTGAAGACGATTGTCTATGGTGTGAAGATACGAGATGTGCAGCATCTGACACAGGCGGAGTTCCTGCCCACATCTATAAAACTGTGCTCCACCATCTTGATTAACATGATAGAGACATCTGAAATGCCTCTACATGCTGTGTGTGTCCTGCCCCAATATGTGGATATTTTCCTTGGATCGTGTATGTATGGAGTCCATACATACATGATTCAACAAATTATCCAGATAGAGGGGCAGGATACACACAGCATTTCAGATCCAGGATTGAGGGTCAGTAGGTGCACACGCTGAGTATTTGGTGAGTTGTTACCTCAGTATCTGTTATGGCCACTTTACACACACCAACTTATCTGTCCAACTTCTGAACAACTTACTGGTTGCAGTGAAATCATGGACATGTAGCGACCGGTGGTAAGGCCGCGGGTGTGTGTGTATGATCTTTCTCAACAGAATCCCCATACTCAGGTTTAACCGATAATAACATTTCTTTACTGTAAAACATATTTATATCACAGTCAACCGAACTATATGCGCACTTGTATATATTAGAGTCTCTGGATCTTCACTTCTTCCGGGTACGCAGCAAGAAAAGAAAACACAACAATGAAGGTATCTTTCCCTAACTTTCCCTAAAATCACGTACCAGTCTTATCACAGAAGAAGATGTCGCTCCCACGTAGCAGGCCTGGGGGTCTCCTCACTCTTCTTCTTTGGTCTCCTTCTGCAGGTAACAGTCTGTCTCTCCCAGTCTCAGGGCACACAGAGCAACAGCAGAAGGGAGATCACAGCAGCACAAATGGCTCCCTTATGTCGGTCACGGCCCCAGCACATGCACTTTGGGTGCTCGGCGGGCAAGGTTTTGCAGAGCGGCCAGAGTCACAGCACCAAAGTCCAGTGGCCCAGGATCAGTCACAGGGGCTTCTGCGGGTGATTTTTCCGGCAAGGTGTAGCAAAGTAGTCCACTTTAAACAGACATCCGCAGGTAGATCTTCTCAGCTCTGGATTTATACTGCTCTGATTCTCTGCTTTCACTTCCTGGTTAAACAACAGAGATGGCTGGGAGTTTCCCAGCTCTGTGATTGTACAGTCCACTGATGCCCCCTGGTGGACAAGTGCGGACTGTGCACAGTTCCTTTCAGTTTCAATTTCAATAATACAATCTGAATTGTACACCTCATTACATACCCCCCCACTTAAAGGTTGACAGTCCCTGTCAACAACCATCGGCTCCAAGGCAGTGATGGCCGTTGATATCACAGGGATTGATCTCCGGCGGAGTAGGGACCTCTGTTGGGGAAACCGTCATCCCCCCGTTCACCTTCGCTCCCTTGTTCAGGGCTCACAATATCTCCAATAAACTCAGTCACGTTTTCTACCCGGGAGAGTAGGATCGCCGGCGGTAGCGGCGCCGGTTGGGGGCAAATCTGCTTCCTTTAACGGGAACACCCCCGGGACCGGTGACGTCGGCGGCCTCTGTACCCTTCTCTCCCTTCACAACATCAAACTGTACCACCTCCCCATCACCAACGCTGCGGAGGCACTTACGAGGATTGTTACACTTTATGGCAGTCTGATGTACAAACACGTCATCCTTTGTGTCATTCCTGTTGATGAAGCCATACCCATCGCGGACATTAAACCACTTCACCGTCCCCTGGACCCGAGTGGCCAGCACTTGCTTATCGGTCTGGCTCTGTCTCTTCACACCCTTTTCCCTGATCTCCCCTGCCGAGCGAACCGCTTTGGCTGGGGCGTCTAGTTTAAAGGTGGCTGCTGTTGTGGGACATGACTTGCTGGTTCTGGTATATCGGACCACGGGTGGAGGATGCGGACAACGGTTTGCCCTATGGCGGGGGTCGCCGCATGTCCAGCACCTTCCCATAGGCCGACTGGGTTGCTGTCTCGCTTGCCTGTCCGCCTGTTGGTCTAGCATGAGCTGTAGCTGTAGTATCTGTTTCTGCAACTCTGCTACTATCTGCTTCAATTCTTCCGTGTCACTGCTCGGACTGCTGGCACCGGATATGGACCTGCAGGCCGTAGTATAAGTCTGGTTATAAGCTACTACCGGGAGGAGATTCTGTTGATCACACATCCTGCCGACTACGCCAGATGTAGCGACCGGTGGTAAGGCCGCGGGTGTGTGTGTATGATCTTTCTCAACAGAATCCCCATACTCAGGTTTAACCGATAATAACATTTCTTTACTGTAAAACATATTTATCTCACAGTCAACCGAACTATATGCGCACTTGTATATATTAGAGTCTCTGGATCTTCACTTCTTCCGGGTACGCAGCAAGAAAAGAAAACACAACAATGAATGTATCTTTCCCTAACTTTCCCTAAAATCACGTACCAGTCTTATCACAGAAGAAGATGTCGCTCCCACGTAGCAGGCCTGGGGATCTCCTCACTCTTCTTCTTTGGTCTCCTTCTGCAGGTAACAGTCTGTCTCTCCCAGTCTCAGGGCACACAGAGCAACAGCAGAAGGGACATCACAGCAGCACAAATGGCTCCCTTATGTCGGTCACGGCCCCAGCACATGCACTCTGGGTGCTCGGCGGGCAAGGTTTTGCAGAGGGCCAGAGTCACAGCACCAAAGTCCAGTGGCCCAGGATCAGTCACAGGGGCTTCTGCGGGGTGATTTTTCCGGCAAGGTGTAGCAAAGTAGTCCACTTTAAACAGACATCCGCAGGTAGATCTTCTCAGCTCTGGATTTATTCTGCTCTGATTCTCTGCTTTCACTTCCTGGTTAAACAACAGAGATGGCTGGGAGTTTCCCAGCTCTGTGATTGTACAGTCCACTGATGCCCCCTGGTGGACAAGTGCGGACTGTGCACAGTTCCTTTCAGTTTCAATTTCAATAATACAATCTGAATTGTACACCTCATTACAGACACATTGTTACATTTGTACACAGCCACAAAATGGAGCAATGTGTCCATGATTTCACTGCAACCAGTAAGTTGTTCAGAAGTTGGACAGATAAGTTGGTGTGTGTAAAGTTTTTACCTCAGTATTTGTAAGGCCTCGTGCACACGCTGAGTATTTGGTGAGTTTTTTACCTCAGTATTTGTAAGGCCTCGTGCACACGCTGAGTATTTAGTGAGTTTTTACCTCAGTATCTGTAAGGCCTCGTGCACACGCTGAGTATTTGGTGAGTTTTCACCTCAGTATCTGTAAGGCCTCGTGCACACGCTGAGTATTTGGTGACTTTTTACCACAGTATCTGTAAGGCCTCGTGCACACGCTGAGTATTTGGTTAGTTTTACTCCAGTATCTGTAAGGCCTCGTGCAGATGCTGAGTATTTGGTGAGTTTTTACTTCAGTATTTGTAAGGCCTCGTGCACTCGTTGCGTATTTGGTGTTTTTTACCTCAGTATCTGTAAGGCCTCGTGCACACGCTGAGTATTTGGTGAGTTTTACTTCAGTATTTAGAAGGCCCCGTGCACACGCTGAGTATTTGTTGGTGTTTTTACCTCAGTATTTGTAAGGCCTCGTGCACAAGCTGAGTATTTGATGAGTTTTACTTCAGTATCTGTAAGGCCTCGTGCACACGCTGAGTATTTGGTGACTTTTTACCACAGTATCTGTAAGGCCTCGTGCATACGCTGAGTATTTGGTGAGTTTTTACCTCAGTATTTGTAAGGCCTCATGCACATGCTGAGTATTTGGTGTTTTTTACCTCAGTATCTGTAAGGCCTCGTGCAGATGCTGAGTATTTGGTGAGATTTTTACCTCAGTATCTGTAAGGCCTCGTGCACACGCTGAGTATTTGGTGAGTTTTTACCTCAGTATCTGTAAGGCCTTGTGCACACGCTGAGTATTTGGTGAGTTTTTACCTCAGTATCTGTAAGGTCTCGTGCACACGATGAGTATTTGTTGATGTTTTTACTTCAGTATTTATAAGGCCCTGTGCACACGCTTAGTATTTGTTGGTGTTTTTACTTCAGTATCTGTAAGGCCTCGTGCACATGCTGAGTATTTGGTGAGTTTTCACCTCAGTATCTGTAAGGCATCGTGCACACGCTGAGTATTTGGTGAGTTTTTTACCTCAGAATCTGTAAGGCCTCGTGCACACGCTGAGTATTTGGTGAGTTTTTACCTCCGTATTTGTAAGGCCTCGTGCACACGCTGAGTATTTGGTTAGTTTTACCTCAGTATCTGTAAGGCCTCGTGCAGATGCTGAGTATTTGGTGAGTTTTTACCTCAGTATCTGTAAGGCCTCGTGCACACGCTGAGTATTTGGTGAGTTTTTACCTCAGTATTTGTAAGGCCTCGTGCACACGCTGAGTATTTGGTGTTTTTTACCTCAGTATTTGTAAGGCCTCGTGCACACGCTGAGTATTTGGTGAATTTTTACCTCAGTATTTGTAAGGCCTCGTGCACACGCTGAGTATTTGGTGTTTTTTACCTCAGTATATGTAAGGCCTCGTGCACACGCTGAGTATTTGGTGTTTTTTACCTCAGTATATGTAAGGCCTCATGCACACGCTGAGTATTTGGTGAGTTTTTACCTCCGTATTTGTAAGGCCTCGTGCACACGCTGAGTATTTGGTTAGTTTTACTCCAGTATCTGTAAGGCCTCGTGCACACGCTTAGTATTTGGTGAGTTTTACCTCAGTATCTGTAAGGCCTCGTGCACACGCTGAGTATTTGGTGAGTTGTTACCTCAGTATCTGTAAGGCCTCGTGCACACACTGAGTATTTGGTGAGTTTTTTACCTCAGTATCTGTAAGGCCTCGTGCACACGCTGAGTATTTGGTGAGTTTTACTTCAGTATCTCTAAGGCCTCGTGCACACGCTGAGTATTTGGTATTTTTACCTCAGAATCTGTAAGAACCCGTGCACAGGCTGAGTATTTAGTGAGGTTTTACCTCAGTATTTGTAACGTCACATGACACATCACATGACACATCACATAACACGTCACATGACACGTCACTTGACAGGGGGGCCCACAGAGTCTGAACAGCCTGGAGGCCTGGCTACCCTTAAGGCCCAGTCTCACATAACAACGCATCAGTGATCCCGATAACGATGTGCAGAGATCGCTGGTGCGTCATTTCCACATCGCTGGTAGAATGTCAAACAGGCATCTTACCAGCGATGTGGAAAACGACGCACTAGCAATCCAGAATTATACCGAGGTTGTTGTGAATTTTCTCTCCATAGTGTAGCATTGAGATCGTTGCTCATTATCTTTGTCAAACACAACGACGTAGCGTTACCAGCGGGAGCACAACGACGCAGGAATGACCCAGAGCAGTGTGTAACGATCAATGATCTCACAGCAGGGGCCAGATCGTTGGTGCGTGTCACACAGAACTACATCGCTGTCGCGTCACAAATTTCATGACGCAAAAGCGATCCCAATAGTGATCTCGTTAGCGATCTCTTTATGTGTGACAGGGCCTTTAATCTACCCCTGAATATAACTACTATAATACTGCTTCTATATACAGGAATATAAGTACTATAATACTGCTCTTATGTACAAGAATATAACTACTATAATACTGCTCCTATATACAAGAATATAACTACTATAATACTGCTCCTATATACAAGAATATAACTACTATAATACTGCGCCCTATATACAAGAATATAACTACTATAATACTGCCCTTATATACAAGAATATAACTACTATAATACTGCTCCTATATACAAGAATATAACTACTATAATACTGCTCCTATATACAAGAATATAAGTACTATAATACTGCCCCTATATACAAGAATATAACTACTATAATACTGCCCCTATATACAAGAATATAACTACTATAATACTGCTCCTATGTACAAGAATATAACTACTATAATACTGCCCTTATATACAAGAATATAACTACTATAATACTGCTCCTATATACAAGAATATAACTACTATAATACTGCCCCATATATACAAGAATATAACTACTATAATACTGCTCCTATATACAAGAATATAACTACTATAATACTGCTCCTATATACAAGAATATAAGTACTATAATACTGCCCCTATATACAAGAATATAACTACTATAATACTGCCCCTATATACAAGAATATAACTACTATAATACTGCTCCTATATACAAGAATATAACTACTATAATACTGCCTCTATATACAAGAATATAATTACTATAATACTGCTCCTATGTACAAGAATATAACTACTATAATACTGCCCCTTATACAAGAATATAACTACTATAATACTGCTCCTATATACAAGAATATAACTACTATAATACTGCTCCTATGTACAAGAATATAACTACTATAATACTGCCCCTATATACAAGAATATAACTACTATAATACTGCTCCTATATACAAGAATATAACTACTATAATACTGCCCCTATGTTACAAGAATATAACTACTATAATACTGCTCCTATATACAAGAATATAACTACTATAATACTGCCCTATGTACAAGAATATAACTACTATAATACTGCCCCTATATACAAGAATATAACTACTATAATACTGCTCCCTATGTACAAGAATATAACTACTATAATACTGCTCCTATATACAAGAATATAACTACTATAATACTGCCCCTATGTACAAGAATATAACTACTATAATACTGCCCTATATACAAGAATATAACTACTATAATACTGCCCCTATGTACAAGAATATAACTACTATAATACTGCTCCTATATACAAGAATATAACTACTATAATACTGCTCCTATGTACAAGAATATAACTACTATAATACTGCCCCTATATACAAGAATATAACTACTATAATACTGCTCCTATATACAAGAATATAACTACTATAATACACGCCCCTATGCACAAGAATATAACTACTATAATACTGCCCCTATATACAAGAATATAACTACTATAATACTGCCTCTATGTACAAGAATATAACTACTATAATACTGCTCCTATATACAAGAATATAACTACTATAATATTGCCCTATATACAAGAATATAACTACTATAATACTGCCCCTATATACAAGAATATAACTACTATAATACTGCTCCTATATACAAGAATATAACTACTATAATACTGCTCCTATATACAAGAATATAACTACTATAATACTGCTCCTATATAACAAGAATATAACTACTATAATACTGCCCTATATACAAGAATATAACTACTATAATACTGCTCCTATATACAAGAATATAACTACTATAATACTGCTCCTATGTACAAGAATATAACTACTATAATACTGCTCCTATATACAAGAATATAACTACTACTATAATACTGCATCCTATATACAAGAATATAACTACTATAATACTGCTCCTATATACAAGAATATAACTACTATAATACTGCTCCTATATACAAGAATATAACTACTATAATACTGCTCCTATATACAAGAATATAACTACTATAATACTGCCTCTAAGTACAAGAATATAACTACTAATAATATGCTCCTATGTACAAGAATATAACTACTATAATACTGCCCCTTATACAAGAATATAACTACTATAATACTGCTCCTATATACAAGAATATAACTACTATAATACGCCCTATGCACAAGAATATAACTACTATAATACTGCTCCTATTACAAGAATATAACTACTATAATACTGCCCTATGTACAAGTATATAACTACTATAATACTGCTCCACTATATATAACATAATATAACTACTATATATTATTGCCCCTATATACAAGAATATAACTACTTAATAATTACTGCCCTAAAAATAACTACATAATATTATTAAATATAACTACTATAATACTGCCCTATATACAAGAATATAACTACTATAATACTGCTCCTATATACAAGAATATAACTACTATAATACTGCTCCTATATACAAGAATATAACTACTATAATACTGCTCCTATATACAAGAATATATAACTTATAATAATAACTGCTCCTATATACAAGAATATAACTACTACTAGATGGCAGCCCGATTCTAAAGAATCGGGTAGTCTAGAATCCATATATAGTTTATTTACTAATAGTTAGGGGAGTGCGGTGAAATTAATTGTGTGTATAGAGGTGACTCAGTGGGTAGCACTGCGCGGTGGCTCAGTGGTTAGCACTGCGCGGTGGCTCAGTGGTTAGTACTGCGTGCGGTGGCTCAGTGGTTAGCAGTGAGTGCGCTGGCTCAGTGGTTAGCAGTGAGTGCGCTGGCTCAGTGGTTAGCAGTGAGTGCGGTGGCTCAGTGGTTAGCAGTGAGTGCGGTGGCTCAGTGGTTAGCAGTGAGTGCGGTGGCGCAGTGGTTAGCAGTGAGTGCGGTGGCTCAGTGGTTAGCAGTGAGTGCGGTGGGGCAGTGGTTAGCAGTGAGTGCGGTGGCGCAGTGGTGAGCAGTGAGTGCGGTGGCGCAGTGGTTAGCAGTGAGTGGGGTGGCGCAGTGGTTAGCAGTGAGTGCGGTGGCTCAGTGGGTAGCAGTGAGTGCAGTGGCTCAGTGGTTAGCAGTGAGTGCAGTGGCTCAGTGGTTAGCAGTGAGTGCAGTGGCTCAGTGGTTAGCAGTGAGTGCGGTGAAATTGGTCAGCGCAGCGGCGTGGGCAGAGTGGTCAGCGCAGCGGCGTGGGCAGAGTGGTCAGCGCAGCGCCATGGGCAGAGTGGTCAGCGCAGCGCCGTGGGCAGAGTGGTCAGCGCAGCGCCGTGGGCAGAGTGGTCAGCGCAGCGCCGTGGGCAGAGTGGTAAGCACACACATACACTCCGCTATACTTACCACCGACCCTGCATCTTCCCCGCCGCCTGGATCCTGAGTCGACATGTCGCCGCCCCCGGACGACTGGATCCAATATGTTGTCCGGGTAGTTTTGCGAGACATCTAGGACGCTATATTGGATCCAGTAGTTTGGGGGCAGCGACATGTCGACTGAGGATCCAGGCAGCGGACGCAGGGCCGGTGGTAAGTATAGCGGAGTGTGTGTGTGTGTATGTGTGTGTGTACAAAGTTGAGGGAAGTGTGGACAAAGTGACGGAAGTGCGTACATACACACATATACACACATACTGTACATTGCATATAGAGGGGTGAGGAGAGCGGAGGCTGGAGGGCAGAGGACAGGAGAGAGAGCGGAGGCTGGAGGGCAGAGGAGGGCGGAGGCTGGAGGGCAGAGGACAGGGAGAGTAGAGCGGAGGCTGGAGGGCAGAGGACAGGGAGAAGTGAGTGGAGGCTGGAGGGCGGAGGAGAGGGAGAGGAGAGCGGAAGGTGGAGGGCAGAGGAGAGGGAGAGGAAAGCGGAAGCTGGAGGGCAGAGGACAGGGAGAGGAGAGCGGAGGCTGGAGGGCAGAGGACAGGGAGAGGAGAGCGGAGGCTGTAGGGCAGAGGAGAGCAGAGGCTGGAGGGCAGAGGACAGGGAGAGGAGAGCGGAGGCTGGAGGGCAGAGGAGGGGGGAGGCTGGAGGGCAGAGGACAGGGAGAGGAGAGCGGAGGCTGGAGGGCAGAGGAGGGGGGAGGCTGGAGGCAAAGGACAGGGAGAGGAGAGCGGAGGCTGGAGGGCAGAGGATAGGGAGAGGAGAGCGGAGGCTGGAGGGCAGAGGACAGGAAGAGGAGAGAGGAGGCTGGAGGGCAGAGGACAGGGAGAGGAGAGCAGAGGCTGGAGGGCAGAGGACAGGGAGAGGAGAGCGGAGGCTGGAGGGCAGAGGACAGGGAGAGGAGAGCAGGCTGGAGGGCAGAGGAGGCCGGAGGCTGGAGGGCGGAGGCTGGAGGGCAGAGGACAGGGAGAGGAGAGCGGAGGCTGGAGGGCAGAGGACAGGGAGAGGAGAGCGGAGGGTGGAGGGCAGAGGACAGGGAGAGGAGAGCGGAGGCTGGAGGACAGGGAGAGGAGAGCGGAGGCTGGAGGACAGAGGAGAGCGAGGCTGGAGGGCAGAGGACAGGGAGAGGAGAGTGGAGGCTGGAGGGCAGAGGAGAGCAGAGGCTGGAGAGCAGAGGACAGGGAGAGGAGAGCGGAGGCTGGAGAGCAGAGGACAGGAAGAGGAGAGAGGAGGCTGGAGGGCAGAGGACAGGGAGAGGAGAGCGGAGGCTGGAGGGCAGAGGACAGGGAGAGGAGAGCGGAGGCTGGAGGGCAGAGGACAGGGAGAGGAGAGCGGAGGCTGGAGGGCAGAGGACAGGGAGAGGAGAGCGAAGGCTGGAAGGCAGAGGACAGGGAGAGGGGAGCGGAGGCTGGAGGACAGAGGACAGGGAGAGCAGAGCGGAGGCTGGAGGCTGGAGGGCAGAGGACAGGGAGAGGAGAGTGGAGGCTGGAGGGCAGAGGACAGGGAGAGGAGAGTGGAGGCTGGAGGGCAGAGGACAGGGAGAGGAGAGCGGAGGCTGGGGGGCAGAGGAGGGCGGAGGCTGGAGGGCAGAGGACAGGGAGAGTAGAGCGGAGGCTGGAGGGCAGAGGACAGGGAGAAGCGAGTGGAGGCTGGAGGGCAGAGGACAGGGAGAGGAGAGCGGAGGCAGGAGGGCAGAGGACTGGGAGAGGAGAGCGGAGGCAGGAGGGCAGAGGACTGGGAGAGGAGGCTGGAGGGCAGAGGAGGCTGGAGGCAGAGGCCAGGGCAGAGGAGGCTGGAGGGCAGAGGCCAGGGCAGAGGGGAGGGCAGAGGAGGCTGGAGGGCAGAGGCCAGGGCAGAGGAGGCTGGAGGGCAGAGGCCAGGGCAAAGGGCAGGGCAGAGGAGGCTGGAGGCAGAGGCCAGGGCAGAAGAGGCTGGAGGGCAGAGGCCAGGGCAGAGGAGGCTGGAGGGCAGAAGCCAGGGCAGAGGGGAGAGGCAGGAGGAGGCTGGAGGGCAGAGGCCAGGGCAGAGGAGGCTGGAGGGCAGAGGCGGCGGAGGGCAGAGGCCAGGGCAGAGGAGGCTGGAGGGCAGAGGCCAGGACAGAGGAGGCTGAAGGGCAGAGGCCAGGGCAGAGGGAGGGCAGAGGAGGCTGGAGGCAGAGGCCAAAGCAGAGGCCAGGGCAGAGGAGGCTGGAGGGCAGATGCCAGCAGAGGAGGGCAGAGGAGGCGGAGGGCAGAGAGGCTGAGGGCAGAGGAGGCTGGAGGAGCAAGAGGCCAGGGCAGAGGAGGCTGGAGGGCAGAGGCCAGGGCAGAGGAGGCTGGAGGGCAGAGGCCAGGCAGAGGAGGCTGGAGGGCAGAGGCCAGGGCAGAGGAGGCTGGAGGGCAGAGGCCAGGGCAGAGGAGGCTGGAGGGCAGAGGCCAGGGCAGAGGAGGCTGGAGGGCAGAGGCCAGGGCAGAGGAGGCTGGAGGGCAGAGGCAGGGCAGAGGAGGCTGGAGGGCAGAGGCCAGGGCAGAGGAGGCTGGAGGGCAGAGGCCAGGGCAGAGGAGGCTGGAGGGCAGAGGCCAGGCAGAGGAGGCTGGAGGGCAGAGGCCAGGGCAGAGGAGGCTGGAGGGCAGAGGCAGGGCAGAGGAGGCTGGAGGCAGAGGCCAGGCAGAGAGGCTGGAGGGCAGAGGCCAGGGCAGAGGAGGCTGGAGGGCAAGGCCAGGCAAGAGCTGAGGGCAGAGGCCAGGCAAGGGAGGCAGAGGAGGCGGAGGGCAGAGGCCAGGCAGAGGAGGCTGGAGGGCAGAGGCCAGGGCAAGGAGGCTGGAGGGCAGAGGCCAGGGCAGAGGAGCTGAGGGCAGAGGCCAGGCAGAGGAGGCTGGAGGCAAGGCCAGTCAGAGGCCAGGGCAGAGGGGAGGCAGAGGAGGCTGGAGGGCAGAGGCCATGGCAGAGGGCAGGGCAGAGGAGGCTGGAGCCGGTAGGGCAGAGGCTGCTGGAGCCGGCAGGGCAGACTCACCACGGGCCGGGAATCAGCTGTACTGAAGCAGGAGAGGAGGGGCGGGCAGAGCTGCAGGAGAGGAAGTCCCGCCCTCCCTCCTCTCTCCTCTCTAGGCAGGCGGCATGTCTGGAGGGCAGAGGGTGGAGGGGAGTGGCTGGAGGGCACACGGAACTTCCGAGGTCGGAACGTTCCTGTGCCGCTGCCTGTAGCAGGGGGGCGCTGCACTGGCTGACGTCACCAGCCCCTGGGCGAAGGCCATCACGGAAGTGGCCTTCGCCTTTTCAGGAAGTGGCCTTCGGGTTTTATATATAAGATAATACTGCCTCTATATACAAGAATATAACTACTATAATACTGCTCCTATATACAAGAATATAACTACTATAATACTGCTCCTATGTACAAGAATATAACTACTATAATACTGCTCCTATATACAAGAATATAACTACTATAATACTGCTCCTATATACAAGAATATAACTACTATAATACTGCTCCTATATACAAGAATATAACTACTATAATACTGCTCCTATATACAAGAATATAACTACTATAATACTGCTCCTATATACAAGAATATAACTACTATAATACTGCTCCTATATACAAGAATATAACTACTATAATACTGCTCCTATATACAAGAATATAACTACTATAATACTGCTCCTATATACAAGAATAGAACTGCTATAATACTGCTCCTATATACAAGAATATAACTACTATAATACTGCCCTCTATGGAGAAATGTGAGGAAGTAAAGCTGTTGATGATGGACTGTAAATTAGAGTAGTTTTCCAGGCTGGACAGTATGCAGAGCTGCTTATTGTCTGGTATTGAGCTGTAGAAGCAATCTATTTCAGAGTCTTTTGTAGCATCTTGGGTAATAACTTCTCCTGTGATGGGATTTGCACTTGATCTGGGTTTTCAATCACTGAAATTGTGTTATCAAGATGAACAGTTCGGCCAGGGAAGGTCCGATACTCCATCACACATGAATGTAATTCGGCTGTTGTAATTGTGCCATTAATTTCCTATTGTCGTGTTAATGTTTTATCCTTTACATATTTATGGATTATTAAGTGTTGCAAGTGAATCTTTCTGCCATTCGCAATGACCAGTTCTGGTAGACCCCCCTCCTGCTGTGGAATCACTGTGGACAATGTCATTTGCTGAAACTCCCTTCTATGCATTGCTGAATTCACAATCTGAGTTATTACATTATATTTGTAAATTACAGAAAAAAGTCTAGAAACAAATACAAAAAGCCTGCTGTAGCCTCCAAATTCCCAAAGTATTGTTTGTATGTTTAGTGAATTCATAAAAAGGAAAGGGATGAGCGACCTAAGCGGTATGTGATTGATTTCACTACAGATCACTAAAATCATGTCACTAGAGATCTCTAGAATTATGAATGAGTTCAGTAAAGATCACTACAATGACTTCAGTATAGAGATCTGTACAATGAGTTTAATAGACATGTCTAGAATGATTTCAATACAGATCTGTAGAATTATGTCACTAGAGACCTCTAGAATGATTACAGTAGAAATATCTAAAATGATTTCAGTAGAGATCTCTTGAATGATTTCAGCAGAGACCTCTTGAATGATTTCAGTATAGAGATCTGTACAATGAGTTTAGTAGAGATCTCTGCAATGATTTGAGTAGAAATCTCCAGAATGATTTCAGTAGAGACCTCTAGAATGATTTCAGCAGAGATCTCTAGAATAATTTCAGCAGAGATCTCTAGAATGACTTCAGTGGAGGTCTCTAGAATGATTTCAGCAGAGAACTCTAGAATGATTTCAGCAGAGATCTCTAGAATGAAATTCAGTAGAGATCTCTAGAATGATTTCAGCAGAGATCTCTAGAATGATTTCAGCAGAGATCTCTAGAATGATTACAGTAGAGATCTTTAGAATGATTTCAGCAGAGATCTCTAGAATGATTACAGTAGAGATCTCTAGAATGATTTCAGTGGGGATCTCTGGAATGATTTCAGTGGGGATCTCTGGAATGATTTCAGTAGGGATTTCTAGAATGATTTCAGTAGGGAATCTAGAATGATTTCAGTAGAGATCTTTAGAATGATTTCAGTATAGAAATGCTTAAAGCTTAATCACACTGGAATGCAAGTGTGAAACCAGCCTTACAATAAATAACCTCCTAGCCCCTCATCAGCTCTCTCTGGGGGTCTGCACGGCTCCGGCAGAGATGTCACCCTCGATCAGAAGTGACCAGGACTCTTGCAGACTGATCCACTGCAGCTGTCAGGTGAGGCTGAGCTCACACCTCCAGTACTCCTCTGTTAGATCAGATCCAGTGTTGTGGATGCTTTAGTTAGGACATCAAACCTATGTACCTCTCCTTAGGCCGGCTTCACACTACGTTTCTGAGCTGTCAGGCTCTGTCTGGTGTTTTGCAGGATGCACCGGACACAACCTGACAGGTCCGGACAAACAGAACCGTAGGGCAAATATACCCTCCGATCCTGTTTTCTGCTGGAATCGGCAGTGTCAGGAAAGTATGAATATGTTTCATTATTGGAAGAGGTTGGACAATCAGCCAAAACCTATACATAAGGCTTTGTCTATCCTGAGGGGTTTCTGTAGATCCAATTCTACATGCACCCCCCACTCGCTCTCTCTCTCCCCCCTCTCCCTATACAGTATTTACGACGGGTCGTAAATACCAAAGCAAAGCTGAGTTAAAGCTGTATCTTTCCCGCTCAAAGGTTCTTTGTTTTGAACGACAGTTTTGTGAATGTCAGATTTAAGAAGACCCGTTCATGCCACATACACATAATTCATATTTTAGATTATTCACCATTTTGCGCATTTAATGATATGTCCTGTATATCTATGTAATACTCAGGAACTTGGGAAATGAGTTCTGGCTTTGTGCACATCAAAAGTATGTCATATTTGGTATCAATATGCGCTGAATTAAATAGACGTAAACATAAGGTGTATATCATGGATATAGGCCCACCCCATACCAAGATATGAAGAATTAAGATTTATTAAGCATGGTGAGAGAGGAGGTCTCAGAGGACAAGCCCAGCTGGGGAGGGATCACTCTACGAGGGGGGGCCACAGGTTCTCTGCCCTTTAATAAAACCAGAGAAGCCATTTTTGAGTGATTCCACCCAGGGGCACGGACATAGCAAGACACTACCAGCTGTGTGGAGGAATCATACCTTTCTGGGGAGCTGCTCCCCCCCCATGGATCTATGTTTGTCACCACGTGGCTCGGTCTGACCATTTCTTATTTTATTCCATTTATTTTTATAACTGTTTATGCATACATGTACATTGTCTCTTATGTAATATCTTGTAAATCTTTTATATAAACACTGCCCATATTTTGTGGAGTAAAATATTATAATTTACTAGTCTCGATCTCCTTGTCCTATGAACGAGCTCTCATGACCTCACTGTCGTTTTGCGCTATCATACAGGTTACCGATCCACCTGCAAGAGATCGGTGGTGGCAGATACGGTTTTTGTAATTGTGATATTGTGGGCCTGAGGGTGACTGGATCGAGGTATATATATGTTCCTAGCAGGAACTGGTGGTATATATACATCCTGTCACATCACGTGCCGCAGTAGACAACATAAATTAGGGCAGCTGGGCTCCTTTCTTATCCTCTGGCAACATCGGATCTGGCCAGCAGGCTAAGGGGGCGCCAGAGAGCTGCAGGTCCTGACTAAGTCTTCGAGATAGGCAGTGTGTAGCTGCTGCCACTGTCCAATGACCGTGGTTCTGAAATTTTAACCGGAAGCTCTCCAGGTGCTGAAGTACAGCGCGGGCCGCTACTGAACTTCATCACCTGGCGTCCGGGAACCGGAATGATTTTATGTTGTATCTGGCATGATCCGGCACCCACAGACTCCCATGTTAGGGGCGTCGGATCACACTGGATCTGGGAGGATCCGATTTGGTCCGATTTTTGCCCTGGACACAAAAAAGTGTACCTGATCCTCCCGGACAAATGGCAAATCACTGCCATCCGGCCCCATAGGAATACTATGGGACCAAAATTAGATCCGGGTAAAATCATGGTGTGAAGCCGACCTTAACTATCTGCTTTTCAAATTAATAATAATAGGTGTCCGCTGACAAATAACCACACTTGACTCGAGTACAAGTATGGGAGAATTCTAAGGCCGGCTTCACACCATGGGTTTTGCGATCCGGGCTGTCTGGTGTGAACTGGACAGCCCCGGATCTGATTTTGGGCCCATAGTATTCCTATGGGGCTGGATGGGGCCGGATGGCAGGTATTTGCCATCCGGTTTTGTCCTGTCCGGGAGGATCCGGCACATTTTGCTTTTTTGCCCGGGACACAAAATCAGAGCTTGCAGCATTTTTGTGTCCGGGGCAAAATCGGACAAAATCAGATCCTCCCGGATCTGGCGCCCCATAACATGGGAGTCTATGGGCGCCGGATCCGGCAGAAAATTGTTCCGGTTCCCGGATGCTGGGTGCTGAACGAGCGTCGGCTTTGAAATTCCAGCCGCGCTCGTTCAGCACCTGGACAGCGCAGCTCACAGAGCCGCTGGCTGAAATTTCAGCACTTGGACAGTGGCAGCCGGGCGCACTAATGATTCCGACAGAAAACAGAATCGGAAGGCATATTAACCCTCCGGTTCTGTTCTGTCCGGAGCTGTCAGGCTGTGTCCGGTGCATCCTGCAAAACACTGGACACAGCCTGACACCACAAAATTGCGGGGTGAAGCTGGCCTAAGCTTACTTAGGAAACACATGAAATTATACAGACATTTCTGGGGGTGGTAACCCCAGAATAAGATCATTCATTAATTGGTTACAAAATATTAAACATAACTAATCATTGGTCACTAATAGCTGTCAAATGATTGGATTATGCAAATCTATTCTAAATATGTATGCATCCTTGTATTAATCCATCATTAAGTGTAAGGGTACGGACATACTGGCGTGAAAGTTGGCCGTGATTTTCTTGCATTGCAGTCGGACCAATGTTAATCAATGTCTGAGAGCAGATTGGCAAGTGTCGGACGCTTTTCTCTCATCCGGATAATGGACAAGAAACAAATTGCTACATGCTGTGACAGTCTGCGGTTCACGCGTGAAATTTGCCAATGCAAGTCTATGGGTCCGACAAAATCACGGACCGCACACTGGCAATCCGAGACGCATCAGTTTTTTTCACTGATACATTATCATTCTGCAGCTGAGAACACTGTAAAATGTTCCTGTAACTGATTATACAGTAATAGCTGCTGAGAAAAAACACGGATTGATTGCACATGGGTGTGATCTGAGAGAAATGTCAGACACTCGCACAGCAGATGGATGTAAAACGGAGCAAAAAATGGATGTCACTCGTCCAACTCTCCTGGATGAGAAGCGGACTGTTTTTTCCACACGAGTGTCTTTCCACCCACATTGACATTATGGAATCATCCCATTCCTCCATTATCTAATGTTATGGAACATGCTGCCTTGTTATTAAAACATTCTAGTGTTTGGCTTCACTCCCAGTAACCTTCACTGCTGGCCTACATACATCCTATAACTCACAGTGAATAACATCTTCTAAAAGGCAGATACTTAAAGAGATACATGTATGCTAGATATGCAGTACAATGCAGGATACAAGCAGATTGATAAATCTTTGGATATTTTCAAATATTGAGATATATCATATATACACATAGTACATTGATTTACATAAGACCAGCACAATCTGTTCTATAAACACAACTTTTTTGTATGTTTTGCAACAATTGATTTCTGCAGGATCTGTTTTTGTATCACTGGAGTCTATGGAGAACGGATCCGGTAACTGATCACTATTTATCCTCTATTTTTGTAACATTGGAGTCTATGGAGAACGGATCCGGTAACTGATCACTATTTATCCTCTGTTTTTGTAACATTGGAGTCTATGGTGAACAGATCCGGTAACTGATCACTATTTATCCTCTATTTTTGTAACATTGGAGTCTATGGAGAACAGATCCGGTAACTGATCACTATTTATCCTCCATTTTCTCATTTGTAAAGGATCTATTTTCTTATTGGATCAGTTTATCTTAACACATCTAATTGTGGAACTTATTCTGAGATCTATTAATTATAACATACAATTATTCATGGCACTATTACATGGGTGCAGTAATGAGAGCTTTGTGTTCGGAGGAGAGAACGTCGTGTTTTCTTCTGGTTAATGATTCCGTGACGCAAACTGAACTATTTTAGAATACATTTCTGTAGATTGCTCCCTGTAATTAGTGCGCGGCATCCATAGGTGTTCCCCTGACATGTGCCCCCCCACCCGCGCCCCCCACCCGGCTGCAGATTGCTCCCTATAATTAGTACGCGGCATCCATAGGTGTCCCCCTGACATGTGCCCCCCTCACCTGCACCCCCCACCCGGCTGCGAGTTGCTCCCTATAATTAGTGCGTGGCATCCATAGGTGTCCCCCCGACATGTGCTCCTCTCACCCGCCCCCCCCACCCGGCTGCAGATTGCTCCCTATAATTAGTGCGTGGCATCCATAGGTGTCCCCCCAACATGTGCCCCCCCGCCCGCCCAGCTGCAGATTGCTCTGGTTCAATTGTGCACTTTCAGCGCCAGCCGTGCACAACTTGCAGGGCGGAGCTGAAGGCGCGTGATGATGTGATGATGTATTGACTACAGTGACAGAGCGGCCCAGGTGATGGCGCTGGCGCCCCCTCTGAGTTGCGCCCGGGCAAAGGATCCGGCTGCACCCCCCTAGATACGCCACTGCCATGACATGTCGCCCCCCCACCCAGCTGCAGGTTGCTCCCTGTAATTAGTGTGTACATAGGTGTCTCCCCAACTAACTGGCGCCCGGGCGGCTTCAGCGCTCCTCCGTGATAATGTATTCTCCCTGTAGCGGGATGAAATAACGTGTCGTCAGAGATTTGCTGTAATCCGCATGCGAAGCCTCCGGTGCTGAACTCGTAACTATATATTGTAGCAGAAAATGCTTTGACATTTTTAAGAGCGTGTCGTGCGGCGAGGTGACAGCGTCTCCCAGAAGGCAGCGCAGCCTGGTGCACAAATTAATACTACATGATGTGATAATGTGGAGCCTGATATCGGCACAGGGGCCCGGGAATACACCTTTTATGCGGGTTTATGAGCTCTGGTAGGACTACTGGTCCCAGGATGCCCGGACTGGCTCGTGTCTCTTCTTAACGAGCGCCAGTTCGCACTGAAATCGTGCCTCTCACTAGGTTAGCGCAGAGGTGTCCTGAAATACTCTGTGCTGCCGTGGTAAAGATAAAGAAACTGCTTTACTAAAATACTCTTTGCTGCCGTGGACACAAGATCAGTGCAATGGTGCCCTGAAATACTCTGTGCTGCTGTGGACACAAGATCAGTGCAGTGGTGCCCTGAAATACTCTGTGCTGCTGTGGACAAGATCAGCTCATTGCTTTACTAAATACTCTGTGCTGCTGTGGAGCTCTGTGGTTTTTTAAATTAAACAGTCCCTCTTTCAAGCATGTAGCTATAGGGCAGCATGAAGTAGCAGCAACATCCTAGCCTGGTGCCAATAGGTACTCTAGGACCCCTCACGCCGGATGGGGGGAGACGGGAAGGGGATTAAATTTTTTTCAGGACCTGGAAAAGTGAATTCAGCACTTTCCTGAGAAACATCACAGAACTGGATAAAAACACATTGTTGTCCAAAGGATGTTTCCTGAAATACTCTGTGCTGCTGTTTTTCTCATCCATGCCCCTCTACATGCCTACATCGCAGAAGATTGCATTGTCACCCATTACTATATTTTCTGACCCTTGGATTTTGGATTCCTGGATGGATCTGCACTAGTATGAGCCCCTTCAGTAGTTATCAACCGAGTCGGGGTCAGTTGCTGTCTTTGATACATTTATCTGTTTGGCAATGTTCCATCAGATGTGAATAAATCTTACATTCCTCTGGATGCCCCAAAATAATCGGCACATGAACAACCCCTGAGGAATTCACTGTTTTAATTATAATGGATAACTCAGCAATCTTATAGTGTGGAACAAAGACACAACTTAACACAGTTTTTAGGCCAAAAAGTCTATATTATAACATAAAGTGCAGAGGAAAACTCAAAGTCCATAAAAACACACAGTGTAGATATTGAGTGAAGCCTTAATCAAAAGTCTGTTGAAAAACCTCAGAGGAAATTATAATCAGCGGAACAGTCTATAAAGCGAAGTTTACACTTGGAGATGCTGTAAAAGGAAACTCTATGGCAAGTCCAAATATGGAGATGTTTAAGTAAGTCTATATAAGACAATAAATCATCCAGGGAGGCCTGGAAAGGAAGTCTTAGAAAGTCCAGAACCAGATACAGAGCAAATTACAAAGTCCAGAACAGTCTCGTGCTCTTAATCATTTGAATGTAGGAAGCGAAAGAGCAGCACCAAGCTTACATGTCAGCAAAGGCAAGTGAAGCAAGAGCTGCAGCAGAGGGAGTAGCACAAGCAGAAGGAACACTGGAAACTGGTGTATGTATCAGAACCTCAGAAGAGCAGCAACAGGAGATTCACACAGGATTTGCAGGAGTAAGCAGAGAACTTAAGAAGCCGCTAGGAGCAGGAAACCAGGCAGAATACTCTAGAAATGACTAGAGACTGGGATGGGGTTTATAAAGGCAGAAAGACAAAAAGGCACATGAAGCAAAGGATGCCATTTTGGAAGAGGGTAAGCATGCCCAAAGATAATCAAAATACTTGGAGTCCTGACAAGAACCTTCTTGAATAGCTAAAAGTGCCCCAGAAGAAGCTGCTAAAGGCTAAACCCAGAGCCATTGCATGTCTTTATTTTACTGAAAGGTGAAACTTTGTAGAGATCCCCTCTCCAATGACCCTACAAGTAAGGACACAGCCATAAAGGGTGCAGAAGTAGCAACAGCAACTTCTTAAAGGTGTTCCAGACTTGATATTGATGACATATCCTTGACGATATATTGTTTTAGTGGTTCCCCCAGTCAACATCCCTTCAGAAAAAAGATCCAAGTTCTTCGAAAACGGCTTCTGATTCGTGACCCTTGGTACAACTTTCCTGGTACTCGGCTTACACCACCCTAATTGAGATGTAGCCAGGGGCCCGACCACCCTCTCTACAATCCCCAAATATCCATAAGAGCCGCTCCTATGGCACCTGCACTCCCCATTTTCCATAAACATCCTCTTCTCCTCTGCAGTTGTTCCTCAGGCCACCGGCGCGCAGTTATGAAGAATATCGAGCAGCGGCTAAGTGCGTTAATTAAGAGCTAGAGAATATATTTGCATTGACTTTTCACAGAAGAGAAATCCATTGGCACAAATGCGGCGGCTATTACTGACTGATGGAAGATTCGAGCACTGGACGACATGATCCCTTGGATGGACTCGATGGAGCAGCGAGACGGGCAGGCGGGAGGGCAGCCCCTCCATCTCGAGGGTTTTGCATAACACTACTTGGATTTCTGGATTTCTCTGTAATTTTGGGCTTTCAGACTGGATTCATAGATAAGCCCTCCTAAAGGGATGATGGTCCAGCATAGAACAGCCAATGCAGACAGAAGGGGGCCCCTGTGCAAGGGTGGTATAGTGGCCCTTAGCTGTCTACTCTGTCTGGTTGGTACTGCGTCTCAGGAGCCATAATTAAAACGAATCTGTCAGCAGGTTTTTGCTATCTCATCTGAGAGCAGCATAGATGTAGGAAAAGAGACCCGGAATCCAATGATGTATCACATAGGTATCCGAGTGTCCCTGTTCTGACTCAGAGTCTTAAGATTTATCAATGCAGCAAAGCTGAGAAAGCTTCCCCTGCCAACACCAGGCTCTGTATGTACAATGTCTATAGACAGAGAGCTGCCCCCGTCCACACCAGGCTCTGTATGTACAATGTCTATAGACAGAGAGCTGCCCCCGCCCACACCAGGCTCTGTATGTACAATGTCTATAGACAGAGAGCTGCCCCCACACACACACCAGGCTCTGTATGTACAATGTCTATAGACAGAGAGCTGCCCCCACCCACACCAGGCTCTGTATGTACAATGTCTATAGACAGAGAGCTGCCCCCGCCCACACCAGGCTCTGTATGTACAATGTCTATAGACAGAGAGCTGCCCACACTCACAGCAGTCTCTGTATGTGCATTGTCTACAGATAGAGAGCTGTCCCTGCCCACACCAGGTTCTGTATGTACAAAGTCTATAGACAGTGACCTGCTAGTCATAGGAGGGGGCAACTGCCCATGAGCCCCATAGTCTTGGAAGTGATATTCACCTGGTGATCAAACTTTCATTGTAAGTAAACAACAGCACACAGCCTGATAAATGACACATTGCTGAATTCAGTGTTTCAGCCCCTCTTCTGAATTCAGTGTTTCATTGAACTTCTTTTACTTTTGAATTGAATGTACCTGATACTTAAGAGGGTTGGGTGTGCTTATCCTTGCCCAACTAGGAGGCTGATTTCAAGAACGAGGAGAATAGAAGAAGACACATGCTTGGGGGGATGGGAGGTGTTAGTTGGTGCTGCAAATTGGAAGTGAAAGGATGTGTGCTGAGGTCAGGTCCTGAGCTTATGGATGGACTATAGAGTTGGGAGTTGGATACACATAGTAGGGTCGTTATATCTACAGTCAGGATTTGAGGGTCTATCCTAAGGACTATTGAGGAGCTGGACACACACGCTACAATTGTGATATCTACCGTTTGGAAGAAATTAAGAACTATAGTTGTTGGCTGGTTTCTGATCTTGTGGACTGGGCACATTGCATTGTGGCCATCTACCTGGATATAATACCACTAGCTGGGTGCCCGATGCACATGCATCGGGATTCTAGAAGAGCGAGTCTCTGACTCGCAATGGCCGCTTCGCGGCCAATGCTTCGCGCTGCTAAGGCGACTCGCCATGCCCGCTGCGCGGGCATAGCGAGTCGCCTTAGAACTGCTCGCAATGGCCGCTGCGCGGCCAATGCTTCGGGCGAATCCACATGACCACGCTGACTCGCAGCGAGAGTGGACTCAAAAGGGGCAAAAAACCCATTCGCAATTATATAATAGATGTACAGGGTGAGATAGCGACCAGCTTTATTATAAATTGTCGCTACGTATTGGACAGGCAGAGGTCTGCTACAATGTAAAATCTAGGGTGTTTTAGTGGGACTTTTTTTGTTCCAGAAATGTTATAGTAGTAAGGGCTTGATTTTATAGGTTAGCCATAAAGAGTTGGGTGGGTCTGACTAACCACATATCTCCCATAGGTGTGTCTCCTGCAATATATTGAAACTGCTGTTGTGTCACATGACCTCTGATGTCAGACAGGTCCTGATATTCGCTGGGTGTAGGGTCAGATCTGAGCAGAGAAGTCATGTCATACACAGTAGCCGGTCACCAAGCCATCACCTCCAGGTAGTGCGCTCTTGTAAAGTCCTACACTTGCCTTCAACAACGTGGCCACCAGAATGACAACTGCTCGCCTTCCACTTGCTATATTAGAGGATTTAGATACACCATGGTACCACCAATGACGTCTCTCCATGGTATGCAAATATAGTCACTGTTGGGTCCCATCTTAACCTTGGTGATGGTTCTTGTTGGCTTATATTTTGGTTGGGATTTGGGTATATCATGGACGGACCCTCCATAATTCTCAGATAATGGTTTACCTCTATACTATACTGGCTCAGTTGGTGGCAGCCGCTCGCCCGCTGACCGTGTACTTTTGTATTTGCTTTCCTTGACATATTTGATACTGAAAACCTCTGAAACGTTCCCGGTGTGTTGTATAGACAATCCGTATCCCAATACTTAATCTCCTTTGTTCCTATTCACTTTTTTTAGCCGAAGCAGCTGGAATCCATTTGATAGAGCACGGAGCTGCTGAAAAGACATCATTTAACCGTTCATTGATCTTCGCTCCTTTCTATCTCTCCCATTGTAATTTTAGAAAGGATCTCCTGTACACAGACGCTCGCTAATGGAAAAAGTGAATGAGAAAACCTGGGAACAATTGCTGCACCCTTTAATATAATGATTACCTGGCTGTAACAATGAATGTGCTCAGATTGCTCCAATACTCAGGCATTAACCGGCCTCGAAAACTCCAGGGTTGAAGAAGATTGGCATTTATTCTCCATTTTTAAACAATTGCTCACTGGTTCAGTTCAAATATGATGTTGAATAACTTTGCAAATTATGAGTTATAAGGTGACCCCACCGAATATATGTCAGCCACCATCTGCTATCCGCCAGCCCCTCTGTGTATTCAGGGCTCTGTATGGTGTGTGTTCTCAAGAGGGAGAGGCGAGTAATTCACTGGCGGACCACTCTGTCCTCTCCAGAACTTTATTTTCTCTATTGACACCCCTGTCCCCATTCCCTAATAAACATTCCTGTATCCTCCATACTATTCTATTCTTCTCCAGTCCCCCCTGTTCCCATCAGACCTCCCTGTCTCCTCCAGAACTTTAAGGTTCCTCCAAGTACCTCTGTTCTCTAAATTCCCTTGCCCTTTCTTGTCTCCTCTGTCACCTCCAGACCTCTCTATTTCTCCAGACATCTCTGACCCCTTCAGACCCCTTTGTCTCCCCCTCACTTCTTTGTCTCCTCCCTATGACTCACCGTGGCCGGGACTCCGGTTTAGACAGGCGATGCTTCCTTCCTCCTTGTCACGGGTGGGCGGCGCCTGCCGGTAGTGAGGCCCGGTTGAGTGCAGATCAACAGTTGAAGACGTCTTGTAGGAACGGATTAAAGGGGTTTAATTTATTCGTGACGCCACCTATGAGTAGTTTCGGTAATCGTTACCGACGCTGCGGAACCTCCGGGGGATGGACAGCAGCAAGATGGAACGCTCCCCACAGGCTGAGCGGTGATCCCCGGAGGCTGGAGCTGCTTAAGATGTTGTGCGGCAGCTGCGGTTACCTTGTAGTGCGGACGGACAGTTCATAAGGAAGCACAGACACAGAAAGTCTCTGCAACGGGTCTTTACTGTAACCAGCAGGCAGTACATGGTATACAGTTTACAGGTAGTGGACCGGGTAGACTCAGCAGTGATGGTGTCCCTCAGAGATCCGTAGTGTTCCTCCATTCTAGCTAAGTGTTTCGCCATTGTCGCCCAGGAATACCAGATCGGGTACGGGAAGGCCGCTCCAATGCCCTATCCAAGATGTACGTTATGGATGTTTTGGGGAGCCTTGGATCCCTCGGTGGGTACACCGCTGGTTAGACGACTGGAAGTTGGCTGGTGGTGGGGTGCTCCTGTGAAGCTGCTCCTCCACGCTTCTGGTTCGCGTAGCAGAGCTGAACTGCTGCCAGCTTCGGTACCAGTGAACCGGCTGTGTAGTTTTGGGCACGGGAGTCTTTTGGAACCCGTGTGAATGATGCCCAATCCCGGCTGTTGAGGCCTCAGGTGCTGACACCCGACCGGTGACGGCCCGGGGGCTGCACGGGGTGCGGAGCCCCCGCTCCTACTCCAAGTTCAAGTTCTCTGTTCTCGACTCTGTTCTAGACTCTTCTAGACTGACTAGTCTAAGTGTCTGTTCTCCCTACACACTTCCCTAGCACTCCGCCCACCAGGACCCTGGATTGGTCCTCTGTTCTAGGTGATGCATGCAGGGTTGGATTTCTAAGTTAACCAGGTCACTGCTGTGTCAGAGAATATTGCGGCTGCATTTATGGTTGCAATACCCTCTTGTGACGCACTCGTTGCGGGGCGCCACACCTATATCTGTCTTCTCCAGACTCCTCTGTTCCCTCCAGATCCATCTTTCACCTTCAGAATCCCCTGTCCTCCTCCAGATTCCTCTATCCTCTTCAGACTCCTTAGTCTTCTTCACACTCCCACATCCTCTACAGACTTCCCTTGTACTTTCCAGACTACTCTGTTCTCTAGATTACCCTTTCCCCTCCAAACCCATCTTTCACCTCCAGACTCCTTTCACCTTTCCAGATCCTTCTGTCCCCTTCAAACCTCCTGTCCCCTCCAGATGCTTTTTTTTCCAACTAGACCCTTTTGTCTCCACCAACTAACTCTGTGTCCTTCCAGGTTGCTCCAACCCCTAAAGACAGTGCTATCCTCCTCCAGAACCCTTGACACCCTCCAATTACCTCTGTCCTACCTCCCCACAGACTTCTGTGTCCTCTAGATGCCACCTCCATTCACATTAAATCCTTATCTAGTCTCATCAAAATCTGTGGCTTCTGACAATATTCATTAAATGTTTATTGGTACCTTTATTTATCTTCCTCTATCTAGATTTAAACTCTTATCGCCTCCAAAAATAGAAATATTACTGAAATACAACTTATTTCCCCCAACCATGTGTCTCCTCCTATAACAACTAGTGTGGATATCTCAGGAATCTAATAGCATGGGAGCAAAGACATGACTGAGACAAGGTATAAAAAGATAAAAGTCTATATTCCCATGCATGGTAAAAGACCAAATGTGGGAGTGCAGCAAATAAAGCAGAGTTCATTCAGTTACCCCAAATGGAATGGTCTTTTAGGAACAGTTCAACATGTCAAATGGAATAGTCTTTTAGTTACAGTTCACACTGGAAGTGGCCGATAACAGAAAAGACTATAAGTAACAGTTCACACCCAGGAAGGTCTGGAAACTGTATAATCTCTGGGAACAAGTCCAGAATCGGATGCAGTGCAGTGCAACAAAATCAAAGCCCTGAACAGTCCTGAGCACTGCAACTGTAACAAAATAAACTAACAGAAAAAGCCGCAGCGGAACTTTTAGAGCAAACTGAGGTTATGTGAGGTGAGGCAGGCTATCGGACGTTGAAGCAGAAACACACCAAACACAGAGCAGCTTTATGTAGGAAACAAATTGGAAGCAGGTGTAGTAAGCTGGACATCAGAATGCAGGAAGCTGGATAGAGCCGATCCAGAAGAGCTGGAGGAGGAGCACAAACTTGAGATGCACAAAAGGAGCCATGGATCCAAGCAAAATACTCAAAGAAGGCCTGGAAGATGGATTGGGAGCTTATGTAGGCTGGAAAGTAGGAACACATGGAAAGGATGAGCTATCTTGAATCTTGACACCTGGGTATAGGGAGTGTTCGGGGGCTGTGATCTTCAGCACCCATGCACTCCTGAAACTCAGTATCACTTTTTAGGCTTCTCCTCTACCTTCACTTGTATAAAATGATGTTTTACATTTAGGGTGGAAAGGACGATTTGATCCATTTCTGGTTTAGTTACAATATTTTGATACTGTATCTTTTCTGCTGACAATATCCAACGTCCGAGATGAAAGCTGGAGAACTGTCGACGCTAATGGCTGAATGTTAAGTATTACCCAGGCAATCTCCCGTCATCTGAGCGGTAAATGGCAGCCTTCCATTAGCAGGTGCCGCCTGATTTACAGCTGCCTCCATTAGTTTCCATACAGGACGGGGGATTACAGCTGCGCCACGTACCCCGGCACCGATACCACTCGCTTTAACTCTGCAATTATTCTGGAAGAAAGACAATTAATGACATTGTGGGGTCTCCAGCAGGGAACCATCCGAGCGGATGCACAGATCATTGTCCCTATCATTAGATCCCGCTGACGCCGCTGCTCTGATTGGCTGCGATATCCGATTAACATTATAAATATGATCTTAATAATGGGCTGCCACAAATATCCCTTTAACAGAGGAGTCACATTCAGTCCATTTGCTGCAGAATTTAACCTCACCTCACTTGGAAGGAAGGAAAGATCGACTTGATACAATCCTTATTGACGCAGCTTTTCTGTTCCCAGATATATACATTTATCATCTTTACAAATGAGGATTGGTGGGGGGGAAACCGCCTCCATGAGAATGGGGGTCACAAAGTCCACTATGAGCCTCTCCACTTCCTATGGTGTTGTCAGCGGTGTGCCTCCAATTCAGGCAGATCGAGCAGCTTCTATGGGGCCAGATGGAGCCAGATGGCAGCTATCTGCTATCCGGTTTCCATCTGTTCGGGAGGATCCGGGTGTATTCAGATTTCCCTCCTTGCAACGTTTTTGTGTCTGGGGCAAAAAATCTGCCCAAATTGGGTCCTCCCGGATCCGGCGCTCCCTAACATGTGAGTCTATGGCGCCGGATTGCCACAGATCCGGGAGGATCCGGGAACCGGACGCTGGGTGCTGGAGTTTAGCAGTGAGCGCTGCTAAACTTCAGCACCACCGGCTGTCCCCTGCACAGATTTCAGGACCAGCGGGGACGTAAAAATAGGTTATAGAGATGGATGGAGTAATCGCGCCGCCAATCAAGACCAGATGTCAGTCCAAGTAGAAGAAAGAGCCTTTATAAAGGCTCTTTCTTCTACTTGGACTGACATCTGGTCTTGATTGGCGGCGCGATTACTCCATCCATCTCTATAACCTATTTTTACGTGACCCACGGGTGGTTCGCTGCAGCCGAGGCGTGTGTAGTGGTTGTGTCACACACAACCACACAAGGTGAGCTCACTTGCTAATACTTCTACATCTTTGTTTAATCGGTTAAGACCCTATGTGCGCTATCTCTTTCCTCTAGTTTTTCCAAGGACCAGCGGGGAGCTAGACGTGATCTTGAAATTTCAGCAGCTGCAGCTGCAATTGAGGACTACGGCTGCAAACCGGCCTGCCCTCCGGTTCTGTTTGCAAATCGGGTCCGGGGCTGTCCGATGTGAATTGGACAGCCCCAGACCTGATCACACGGCGGTGTGAAGCTCGCCTAACTCATGCTGTGCTCATTTGCCTGCTTAGGGTTGTGATATAGTCCCTGGGAAGGAGAAGGTGCTTAGTCAGAGGGTAATGGAGGACAGAGCACATGTTCTGCTCTGTGCAGGCACTGGGATCTCAGCTCCTAGGCCACCCAGGCTTGCAGGGTCTTGTGGCAAGCCTAAAACTGTGATTTGGACAAACAACAGTGAAGCACTTCAGCAGCATAGAAAGGTCAGAAGATAACTATTGCAACCAAGCAAGTGTTGGAGAGTGTACAGTGCATCTTAGGCAGTATTGAAGGTGTCATGCTTCAAGAAACCTGTGTCCCAGAATAGGGATTTTATATAGCAGGAAGCCACGAATTACCACTGAGCAGGGAAGTGACTGGACCACACAACTGGTGGTGGTTGTACTACCCTGGACTTGGTACTAACTTGCAGTAAAAAGGTAAAGCAAAAGATTGTCCCTGCTGTCTAATCTCCGTGTTACACCTACCACCACTGCCATCATCATCTCCCTAGGGTCAGCCCTAGTTGGGAAGCTTCGTCTACAGTGCTGGCCACATCAGGTTGATTATTCCAACTGAATAAAACCTATTCCCTACTACTACTACCCCGACGTTATATATATGCAAATAGCCCCATGAACTGAATTTTGGCCCAGCTGCTGAGTAGCCTGGCTCTTGCGACCGACACACATTAGCAGCTTTAGCTGGAAAAAATAAATGGAGAGGAGCAGTGACATTTCCAGGCAACTCTTTACGTGACTGTGAACCCACCATGGAGGGGATGTCCACAGTGGCATAAATGATGGGGCCCCAAAGAAAATATTTTTTGGTCCCCCAATTATTGCAGATACATTGTGGACACCCTAAGCTCCAGGACCTGGATACAATTGCAACCCTATGGAACCCCATGATATATAAGTACACCCCTTCGGCTGGTTTTGTGTTTGGAATGTTTGTTTGCTTGGATACTTTGTGTTGAAGTAGTTTTCTTCATTCTCATCCCTCCAGTTGTTTCTAGAGCGGATCCGATCCATCCTCGGCCTTTTCCGGAGCTGAATCCTCTCTTCTCGGTGCCATTAGTGTCACGATTCATCTTACTCAGGGATTAATGAGGCTCGAACATCGGACTCGCTGGAACCTTTCATAGTCGTCTCAGGATATTCACAAAATGTCTCCGTTTTCTTTAATTGCGGCGGCTGAAATCTTTTAGTCTGATTAAAACAAATTGCTTCTTTTCTCTTTTTCTCTCTTTTAGTCGCCGGTTCCATCGATTTGAAAATATTATCTAATTTACTTCTGGCTTTGAAATGTTTTGGAAAATCTGCGAAATTAAACTTGATTCCAGTTATTAAACTACATAAGATCTCCACTGTGTGTCAATGTGATGTCCACCTCACGTGTTGCGGGAGCCGCTTTGAAGCTCTTTGATACATTTTGCACTTCTCCTTTTATTATGGTTTATTAATATATTACAAAGGATTTTATATCTTACAGCCGTGCAGAGACTGGTGGGAAATCAATCTCTCTACACCCACCCAACTATGACCTGCCCCCCTCACATCTCCTATAAGCCCCAGCTCCTAAACTAATACCATGTGGCATGTGCACATGATGAGTTTTTGGGGAATTTTTAATTCTCGGTGTCATGGAGTCCTTCTCCGGTATCCCACAATCAACAGAGCGAGAGATGTGTGAACAGCCCACGTACCATAATTACCTGAACAACATAAAAATCCATAAAAACAATCCATCAGAAAAATCCTTAAAGCAATCCAGCAGTATACTGCATCTCCAGGTTTCTCAAGGTCGATTTGTGGGGCTGGTCTCAACTCAAGACTGAACACACACTGCCTCTCCTTCCCAAACCATCTCTCATATCCAAACCAGGTCTATTGACACTCTCCAGGGAGGGGGGAAAGGAATACACATATTTACAGACAGAGGACTAGAATGACCAAGTAAGGACATATCCACAGTAATTCAATTATCAGACTCTACGGAGTATAATGAGTACATAGGAAGTGGGGAAGGGGAGCATACACAGTAAAGGAACAACACTTGTAAAATATAACCCACCATATCCCACCATCACACTTGGTATCTGCACAGTGTGAAAAATGCAGCGTCTTAGGAAATGAGTATTTTGTTGCAAAAATTTCTGCACCAAATAACCTTGTGGCAGAAAAACTCACTAAATCTGCGCTGAATTTTTGGTGTGGAAAGGGTGCAGATTTGTGCCCCGGATTCTTCATCATCAAATCAATGGCTTGAAGAGCTGAGTATTGCAAGATGCATGCAAGACACTCGCACAAGTCTCACATGCCTCATCTGGCATGGCTACCGACTCTCCAGACAGGAGTGTGGAGCTGCATGTGTTTCTATGCAGCTGACGTGCTCCTGCCCAGAGAGACGACGGTCATGCCGGGTGCGGTATGCGAGACTCGTGCGAGTATCTTTCATGCATCTCGCAGCATGTGTCTCAGGGTTAACTCATACAACACAAACGCTAGCCGGGCCCCCGAGAGCGCCTACATCACCTGTTCCTATGCAGCGGCCTTCACCCTAAGGACCTTACACACCAAGCTCCTGTCATTTTTCATTGGGACGTGTTTAGACTTTTTCAACATTTATTTGGGGATGGATATGTCTTAAAATGTCTCCTGTTTGCCTCCTTTTCACCTGTGATCCCTTTTTCAGCTGGATCCAAAAAAAAAACCTGAATCTGAGCAAATGTTTTTGTCCAGATAAAAAAAGAAAAGATCTAGCAACTTGAACCATTTAGTTTTAGCATTGAACTATATGAGAGATAGGTTACGTTCACATGCGGCGTATTTTGCCGCGTATTTGGCAGTGCCACTTTTTTGCGCCCAAAAAGTGTGACTGCATGCCGCCGCCGCCGCACTTTTCCCGCTGCGCTTTTCCCGGGGCAATGTTAACATGTAACCAATGGGGAAAGTGTGCCAAAAAAAGCGCAAAGTATTGGCATGTCAATTCTTCTTGCGCGCCCGCTTTTGCAGTGAAAGCGCATGCGCAAAAAGACATGGCAGAACGAGGTGTCTGCACACCTTTCAGCAAAAGTCTCCAGCTTTGTTTTGCACTGCTTTTACGCGAGCGCTCTAAACCACCGTGTAAATGCAGAACGTAGCCATGGATCCAATAGATCCATTTAATAAGCGCTACACATGCCAAGGACATGAGGTGATGGGGACACTTATGGCCACTTTACACACACCAACTTATCTGTCCAACTTCTGACCAACTTACTGGTTGCAGTGAAATCATGGACACATTGTACCATTTGTATACAGCCACAAAATAGAACAATGTGTCCATGATTTCACTGCAGCCAGCAAGTTGGTCAGAAGTTGATCACAGATATCTGTGTGTGTAACGTGGCCTTCAGCAGATTATGTCTTCAGGATTTACTTAGTATTGCACAGGTGATGGTGGAATTACCACCTGTGCAATACTATGGAAAGCCTGCAAACATGAGTTGTTGGTGGACTGGATTTGGGGAACACTGCTGTAGAGTTTGGACCGTCACCAATCAGACGTCCATGACACATCTTGACCGATTACTCAACGTTATAGAATCTAATAAACACTTGGATGGAGCCGTGGACTCTTTCCATCTTGTGCGACCAGTCTAATGTTGCCCCCAATTACTGCCAGTCTTTAATAGCATTGGTCTTTTCATATACGCTAAAGGGACTGTTTGGGCCTCCAAGTGCACTGGGGCCCGGGTGTGATTGCAACCCCTGCACCCATTGTAGTTACACCCTTGATGACAGATGATGGCTGCCATGTATATAAATCACTCTGGCTACATAGGCCATACAATGATGTGAACATAGAGTGATCAGACCGCACCGTACGACTGCTCAGGGTCATGATTATCGCTTTGGATGATCTTATGTAGGACAAGATGGCGCCCCCTGCTAGCTCTGCTGAATGGAGCCAAATTTCCTTGCCATTGGCTCCTCTCCAATGACTTTAGCAATCCAGGAGACCGAATGGGAAATGGAAATGAGAAGCCGATTTGGCCCTTAGCCGGCACTTAGTCCCTCCATCCTGCAGATGCAAAGCCATTATCAGGGCAGACGGCGTAAGATTCCTGCCTAAAATCAAGCCTGATAATAACGGAGTCAGTGATTGGGAAAAGCGCACCTGGGGAGAGAGGAATAACAGGTCGGAGTCGTGTGGAGCCACTGAGATGTCTGATGGAGGGAGGTCTCGCCCGTTCCGGCACCGCGGTCAGCGCTGATCCCACCATCTGCGGAGCCCGACCCTCAGGGTCTGTTATGTTCCTCACATTCTTCATCTTTCAAGGAAGTCTAAATCATAAAAACTCGACAACTTCCATTCATCATTTCGTTGACGTTCATTAAGCCGAATTCTTCAAAACGGCGCCCGCGGTTCATGAACTTTGTGCAAAATATAAAATGCTAATCTTGGGGGAAATGCAACGGTTCTACATTGTCTGAGATTCACGAGCAACAATGGGAACCCACAAACATTCCGCTGACTCCGGAACAATGTTAGTGTGCTGAGCTTTCTCTTTTCTGCTATTTATGTCACTTTTTTATCCAAAAAGTCACATCTTTTTTCAAAAATTCATCAAAAAAAAAGGACTTTTTAGTTAAAGTGCATAAAATCACTGACCCAGACAGCCGCGGACCGGATCAGCACACAGGACTGGGGGGGCTATTATGCCGTCCGGTCCTGTGTGCAGCCGCACGCAGTTCCTGCTGCTGATAGGTGAGGACCGCGGGCGCCGCGTTCTTGACCTGTCAGCGGCTGCAGCTGTGTGCGCTGCACACAGGACCGGACGGCATAATAGCCCCCCAGTCCTGTGTGCTGATCCGGTCCGCGGCTGTCTGGGTCATCCCGGACGGACCCCGATCGGATCACGCCGCAGTGTGAAGCCGCCCTTAAAAAATGCACAAATAGAATAATGCATTGGGTACAAACAAAAAAATAAGCGAAAGACACAAAACCAGACAAAAAAGAGGTGCAATGGGGAGGATGAAACTTGAGTGTTTTTCAATAAGGTCTTACTTTATACTTAGTACTAAAGTTGCGCCCATCTGAGTGTTCGATCTGCTCATTTTGTGTACCAACTACAAAAACATACAGCGGCACTCTATAATGATAAAATATGCTACATTTGTAAAAGGGGAATTTTGGCATTGCATTACTGCTATAGGAACATTTGAAATACTTAGCTTAGGTATTCACCAATGCATGTGAGCCCAACAACCACGACAAGGTGCAGCTCACTTATTGGGAACCTGATCTGAATATGGCTCTGGGTTGATTAAAAATCTACACATCTGGGCAGATAGGAACTTGGCTAAATTAGGCTGGCTTCACACCATGGCACAGTCCAGTCCAGGGCTGTCACGCATGAACCCGACAGCCCCGAACCGGATCAGCACACAGAACCGGAGGGCCAAATGTGCCCTCCGGTCCTGTGTGCAGCCGGACGCAGCTGCAGCTGCTAATGTATCAGGACCGCGGCTTGCGGGAAGCTAACTGCGGTCCTGAAACAACAGCAGCGTGCAGACGCCGGTATCCGGTTCCCGGATTTGCCCGGACCGGGGGGATCTGGCCCCATAGCCTCCCATGTTAGGGAGCGCCGGGTTTTCCCCGGATCCGGTATACGCCATTTTGGGGAGATTTTTCTTCCCGGACACAAAACCGTTGCAAGCAATGTTTTTGTGTACGGGGAGAAAAATCAGACTTCTCCCGGATTCCATCGGAGAGATGGAAACCGGATGGCAGAGAGCTGCCATACAGCTCCATCTGGCCCTATATGCTACTATGGGGCCAAAAACCAGTCTGGGGCTGTCTGATTTACACCGGACAGCCCCGGACCGGACTGTGCCGTGGTGTGAAGCCAGCCTAAGAAAATAGACACACCCCAGCTAAAAGGTGGAGTGCTCAGTATGGCCTCCTTCACACATCACGTGTGCTGTCACATGCCAGAGGCACGTACATAAGGAGACACATTATAGGCTATGGCCCTCCTTCACACATCCATGATTCCGCACGGACTGTGTGCTCCGTGTGGTGCAGACGCGTGTCTGTGTGTTCCACATGGAGACATGTCCGTTTTTCAGCAGCAGTACGGACACACGGACCCATTCAAGTGACTGGGTCCATGCCAAAAATGCCTCACACACGGATGTCATCCGTGTAACATCCGTGTGCACAGAGCAGAGCAAAGAGATTAAAGTGTAAAAATAAAGAATGTTATACTCACCTGCCTCCAGCGTCGCCTGCTCCTCTCACTTCCGGGGCCGCTAATTAAGCTCATGAATATTCATTGCTCTGAGAGCTGCAGCCCAGGAAGAGAGAGGAACAGGCCGCGCTGAAGGGAGGTGAGTATACAATAACTGGCTGCTCATGTGCTACATGAATATGCGCCTGACATGTACTAGAGGCATATACTGTGTTTTTCAGCCAAGCACCTGTTCGCAGTGCCCTGGTGGTGATTCCAAACCCTGTGCAATGCTAAGGAAATCCTGAAAACGTGCACAGTTTGCGGCCCTCGAGGACTGGAGTTCCCCAACCCCTGGTCTATGGGACTGATTGGCTTTATGCACCAATTCTATATCTGTCTTTTGCTTTCTTAAAAAGGATCCTATAAACAATGAGATAGTCATATAAAGGGCACGGGAGGTGGTCTGGGAGGTGGTCCTCCAGCCTTACGTGATTAGGGATGTGGGGCTGTAAAGTAGCATTGAGGATGCAGTAATACTACATGATCATGGCCATTAAATGACCACTAATTGATGGTTGTATAATAGTCTATTTAGAATGGTCAACCACATTTTCCATGATCACTGTATGACCAATAATAATGCACAAATTGTTCTCGGCAGCACATGCCGGTTACATTGGACAATATGCTGCCGAGAATGATAATAACAGTTGTATAATAACCTATACAGAATGAATATACTCTTTCCATATTCACAAAATGACAAATAATATGTTAATGCACAGATTGTCCATTTGGAATGGGATGTGCTACCGAGAACAATGTGCTGCCGAGAATGATAATGAGGGTTGTTTAGCCTATTTTGAATGGAAAACTGCACTTTCCATGCTCAAATAATACAATAATAATGCAAATTGTTCTCGGCAGCACATACTGATAACATTGGACAATGTGCTGCCGAGAACGATGACGGTCGTATAATAGCCTATCTAGTGCGGCCGACTGCACTTTCAGTGCTCAGCGGACAGCCGATAATAATGCATGAATAGTTCTCGCCAGCACATGCCCAATAAATGAGGGTTTTGGTGATTACAGCGGATGATTATTGGGTAATGAGGGATCCCAGCGGCGCTGGTTCCTGATGATCGGGCAGATCTGCCAAGTACACGTCTCCCACTTCTCCTCCATTGGAGCACATAATTACGCTGGCGGATACTTTCTTATTTGGAGTTAATAAAATCCTGATTTTCGATGCCGACGTGACCTGAATCTGATCCGGGGCCACTTCACTGCCACGAAATGCCATGTGCCGGGTGTGGAGTGCCGACCTGCCGAGCCCTGATTATCGGAGAGGACTCTCAATGTTATTCCTTATTAAAGCTCTTTCTAAAACAATGGAGACGCTGATTCGGATCCGCCGTGACCGCGCTCCATTGTAGCGGGATCTACCTGCCCCTCACCCGCCATACACTTCAATACGAGGAATTTACATGACAATATAAAGTCTTTAGAGAACCACAGGACCCCCATCCATGTGAAAGAGACCGAGAAATAAAACCAGATTATTAATAGATGAGAGACACAAAATGTTCCCAGCGGGATCCCCCAAACCTCCGCCGCACAACATCACAACCTTCACAAATCCACCGAGAGCCATTGTGTTACCTAGAACGGCACAACGCGTTTCTTACATTATATCAGACAACATACCGCGATGGTGACATTCTGGGATATAAAGACATTGTTGGCTCATTGTTACTAGTTTAACTTGAAGCCCATATTACCTCCGATACATTACATGCAGAAGTACAAGGGGCACTTAGTTATTACACTGTATAACTTACTTTATAGAACTCCTGTATTATACTCCAGAGCTGCACTCACTATTCTGCTGGTGCAGTCACTGTGTACATACATTACATTACTGATCCTGAGTTACCTCCTGTATTATACTCCAGAGCTGCACTCACTATTCTGCTGGTGCAGTCACTGTGTACATACATTACATTACTGATCCTGAGTTACCTCCTGTATTATACTCCAGAGCTGCACTCACTATTCTGCTGGTGCAGTCACTGTGTACATACATTACATTACTGATCCTGAGTTACCTCCTGTATTATACTCCAGAGCTGCACTCACTATTCTGCTGGTGCAGTCACTGTGTACATACATTACATTACTGATCCTGAGTTCCCTCCTGTATTATACTCCAGAGCTGCACTCACTATTCTGCTGGTGCAGTCACTGTGTACATACATTACATTACTGATCCTGAGTTACTTCCTGTATTATACTCCAGAGCGGCACTCACTATTCTGCAGGTGCAGTCACTGTGTACATACATTACATTACTGATCCTGAGTTACCTCCTGTGTTATACCCCAGAGCTGCACTCACTATTCTGCTGGTGCAGTCACTGTGTACATACATTACATTACTGATCCTGAGTTACCTCCTGTATTATACTCCAGAGCTGCACTCACTATTCTGCTGGTGCAGTCACTGTGTACATACATTACATTACTGATCCTGAGTTACCTCCTGTATTATACTCCAGAGCTGCACTCACTATTCTGCTGGTGCAGTCACTGTGTACATACATTACATTACTGATCCTGAGTTACCTCCTGTATTATACTCCAGAGCTGCACTCACTATTCTGCTGGTGCAGTCACTGTGTACATACATTACATTACTGATCCTGAGTTACCTCCTGTATTATACTCCAGAGCTGCACTCACTATTCTGCTGGTGCAGTCACTGTGTACATACATTACATTACTGATCCTGAGTTACTTCCTGTATTATACTCCAGAGCGGCACTCACTATTCTGCAGGTGCAGTCACTGTGTACATACATTACATTACTGATCCTGAGTTACCTCCTGTGTTATACCCCAGAGCTGCACTCACTATTCTGCTGGTGCAGTCACTGTGTACATACATTACATTACTGATCCTGAGTTACCTCCTGTATTATACTCCAGAGCGGCACTCACTATTCTGCTGGTGCAGTCACTGTGTACATACATTACATTACTGATCCTGAGTTACCTCCTGTATTATACTCCAGAGCTGCACTCACTATTCTGCTGGTGCAGTCACTGTGTACATACATTACATTACTGATCCTGAGTTACCCCCTGTATTATACTCCAGAGCTGCACTCACTATTCTGCTGGTGCAGTCACTGTGTACATACATTACATTACTGATCCTGAGTTACCTCCTGTATTATACTCCAGAGCTGCACTCACTATTCTGCTGGTGCAGTCACTGTATACATACATTACATTACTGATCCTGAGTCACCTTCCTGTGTATTATACTCCAGTAGCTGCACTTCACTATTCTGCTGGTGCAGTCACTGTGTACATACATTACATTACTGATCCTGAGTTACCTCCTGTATTATACTCCAGAGCTGCACTCACTATTCTGCTGGTGCAGTCACTGTGTACATACATTACATTACTGATCCTGAGTTACCTCCTGTATTATACTCCAGAGCTGCACTCACTATTCTCTGGTGCAGTCACTGTGTACATACATTACATACTGATCCTGAGTTACCCCTGTATTATACTCAGAGCTGCACTCTCTATTCTGCTGGTGCAGTCACTGTGTACATACATTACTGATCCTGAGTTACCTCCTGTATTATACTCCAGAGCTGCACTCACTATTCTGCTGGTGCAGTCACTGTATACATACATTACATTACTGATCCTGAGTCACCTCCTCCTGTATTATACTCCAGAGCTGCACTCACTATTCTGCTGGTGCAGTCACTGTGTACATACATTACATTACTGATCCTGAGTTACCTCCTGTATTATACTCCAGAGCTGCACTCACTATTCTGCTGGTGCAGTCACTGTGTACATACATTACATTACTGATCCTGAGTTACCCCCTGTATTATACTCCAGAGCTGCACTCACTATTCTGCTGGTGCAGTCACTGTGTACATACATTACATTACTGATCCTGAGTTACCCCTGTATTATACTCCAGAGCTGCACTCACTATTCTGCTGGTGCAGTCACTGTATACATACATTACATTACTGATCCTGAGTCACCTCCTCCTGTATTATACTCCAGAGCTGCACTCACTATTCTGCTGGTGCAGTCACTGTGTACATACATTACATTACTGATCCTGAGTTACCTCCTGTATTATACTCCAGAGCTGCACTCACTATTCTGCTGGTGCAGTCACTGTGTACATACATTACATTACTGATCCTGAGTTACCCCTGTATTATACTCCAGAGCTGCACTCACTATTCTGCTGGTGCAGTCACTGTGTACATACATTACATTACTGATCCTGAGTTACCTCCTGTATTATACTCCAGAGCTGCACTCACTATTCTGCTGGTGCAGTCACTGTATACATACATTACATTACTGATCCTGAGTCACCTCCTCCTGTATTATACTCCAGAGCTGCACTCACTATTCTGCTGGTGCAGTCACTGTGTACATACATTACATTACTGATCCTGAGTTACCTCCTGTATTATACTCCAGAGCTGCTCTCACTATTCTGCTGGTGCAGTCACTGTGTACATACATTACATTACTCATTCTGAGTTACCTCCTGTATTATACTCTAGAGCTGCACTCACTATTCTGCTGGTGCAGTCACTGTGTACATACATTACATTACTGATCCTGAGTTACCTCCTGTATTATACTCCAGAGCTGCACTCACTATTCTGCTGGTGCAGTCACTGTGTACATACATTACATTACTGATCCTGAGTTACCTCCTGTATTATACTCCAGAGCTGCTCTCACTATTCTGCTGGTGCAGTCACTGTGTACATACATTACATTACTGATCCTGAGTTACCTCCTGTATTATACTCCAGAGCTGCACTCACTATTCTGCTGGTGCAGTCACTGTGTACATACATTACATTACTGATCCTGAGTTACCTCCTGTATTATACTCCAGAGCTGCACTCACTATTCTGCTGGTGCAGTCACTGTGTACATACATTACATTACTGATCCTGAGTTATCTCCTGTATTATACTCCAGAGCTGCACTCACTATTCTGCTGGTGCAGTCACTGTGTACATACATTACATTACTGATCCTGAGTTACCTCCTGTATTATACTCCAGAGCTGCACTCACTATTCTGCTGGTGCAGTCACTGTGTACATACATTACTGATCCTGAGTTCCCTCCTGTATTATACTCCAGAGCTGCACTCACTATTCTGCTGGTGCAGTCACTGTGTACATACATTACATTACTGATCCTGAGTCACCTCCTCCTGTATTATACTCCAGAGCTGCACTCACTATTCTGCTGGTGCAGTCACTGTGTACATACATTACATTACTGATCCTGAGTTACCTCCTGTATTATACTCCAGAGCTGCACTCACTATTCTGCTGGTGCAGTCACTGTGTACATACATTACATTACTGATCCTGAGTTACCTCCTGTATTATACTCCGGAGCTGCACTCACTATTCTGCTGGTGCAGTCACTGTGTACATACATTACATTACTGATCCTGAGTTACCTCCTGTATTATACTCCAGAGCTGCACTCACTATTCTGCTGGTGCAGTCACTGTGTACATACATTACATTACTGATCCTGAGTTACCTCCTGTATTATACTCCAGAGCTGCACTCACTATTCTGCTGGTTCAGTCACTGTGTACATACATTACATTACTGATCCTGAGTTACCTCCTGTATTATACTCCAGAGCTGCACTCACTATTCTGCTGGTGCAGTCACTGTGTACATACATTACATTACTGATCCTGAGTTACCTAGTGTATTATACTCCAGAGCTGCACTCACTATTCTGCTGGTGCAGTCACTGTGTACATACATTACATTACTGATCCTGAGTTACCTCCTGTATTATACTCCAGAGCTGCACTCACTATTCTGCTGGTGCAGTCACTGTGTACATACATTACATTACTGATCCTGAGTCACCTCCTGTATTATACTCCAGAGCAGAAGAGACAATCGCACACTCATATGTAGGTTTGCAAAAAAATTAGGGTCTTGTTTATTTAGGAGCAGCGAGAAACCAACGTTTTGGTCCTTCCCGGACCTTGATCACGGTAGTTGCTGCAGGTTATAAAATCTATACAGGACATGATCAGTACATGTGAGCAATATTTACAGTGACAATCCCAGAACAGGGGTCACCTGTGTTATGAAAGGTTCAGGTTCTATGAGAAATACGTGCTTCTATGATATATTTGCACTTAGCAAGAGAGAGAGGGTCTATCCAAGAGAGATAGCCGTAGCTCTTCAGGTATTAATGTAAACATAGATTAAGGAAACGTGAGCATGAGTAGGAGGTGATTAAGTTCTAGAGTAGGTTTAGGTTTGATTACCCTCTTTTTTCACATAGAATCCTAACTTGTTTGGTCCCACTGGAAATTCCAGCTGTTTCAAATCATATAAAGTATTTTAGCAACTTTACTAGTCATTTAGTCATTTGGTATAAACATGGTTATATCTCATCAGGTTACCTTTGGGGTTGGTAGAACAGTAGTACTCCTTAGACCCTGTTCTGGGGTGCCTGGAAATAGGAGAGGATGCAATATATCAAGAGGGTTCCTATATTTGTAGGTATGGTGTTCATAAATAGATTTTAAAGCATTTGATAGCACTATCTGTAGGTAATGCTTTACAGTCTCATTACTATACATAGGTAACTAGGCTACTTCCTTAGTCTAGCTTCACATTTCAGGACGGTTACGTTGTGTCCCATGCGCATGTGCAGCCGCAGGTGAAAACGCATGCGAACGCGTGTAAACGTTGCGTTTTACATACGCATGCGCATGGCTTTGCTCACGCAGGTCCGCAACGTTCACATGCGTTTGTCTGCGTTTTGAGTCTTGCGCATGCGTTTTCCATCTGCATGCGTTCGCTAGTTCATGGGCGGAGATTATGCTGGACGCCAAAAACTCTTTTTGAGCATGCGCACTAAGGTGTCCGCATGCGTTTCATCCGCAGCTGTGCGCAAAACCATCCGCATGCGTACAGTCTCATAGGGGGCTAATGTTAATTGGCTGGCTAGGCCACTTCAGGACCTTGAAATGCTTCTTACGAAGCCACTCCTTCATTGCCCTGGCGGTGTGCTTGGGATCATTGTCATGCTGAAAGACCCAGACACGTCTCATCTTCAATGCCCTTGCTGATAGAAGGAGGTTTGCACTCAAAATCTCACGATACATGGCCTCATTCATTCTTTCATGTACACGGATCAGTCGTCCTGGTCTCTTGGCCAAGAAACAGCCCCGAAGCATGATGTTGCAACCCCCATGCTTCACAGTAGGTATGGTGTTCTTTGGATGCATTTCAGCAATCTTTCTCCTCCCAACACGACGACTTGTGTTTCTACCAAACAGTTCTACTTTGGTTTCGTCTGACCATATGACATTCTCCCAATACTCTTCTGGATCATCCAAATGCTCTCTAACAAACTTCAGATGGGCCTGGATATGTAATGGCTTAAGCAGGGGGACATGTCTGGCACTGCAGGATCTGAGTCCCTGGCGGTGTAGTGTGTTACTGATGTTAGCCTGTGTAACATTGGTCCCAGCTCTCTGCAGATCATTCATCAGGTCCCCTAGTTTGGTTCAGAGATTTTTGCTCACTGTTCTTGAGATCATTTTGACCCTACGGGGTGAGATCTTGTGTGGAGCCCCAGATCGTGGGACATTATCAGTGGTCTTGTATGTCTTCCATTTTCTAATTATTGCTCCCACAGTTGATTTCTTGCCTATTGCAGATTCAGTCTTCCCAGCCTGGTGCAGGGATACAATGTTGTCTCTGGTGTCTTTCAACAGCTCTTTGGTCTTCACCATAGTGGAGTTTGGAGTGTGACTGTGTGAGGTTGCAGAGAGGTGTCTTTTATACCAGGTGCCAGTACTACAGGAAATGAGTGGAGGACAGAGGAGCCTCTTAAAGAAGAAGTTACAGGTCTCTGAGGGCCAGAAATCTTGCTTATTTGTAGGTGACCAAATACTTATTTTCCACCAAAATTTGAACAAAATTGACAATGTGAATTCAGGATTAGTTTTCTCATTTTGTCTCTCACAGTTGAGGTCACCTATGATGTCAATTACAGGTAAAGTGGGAGAACTTGCCCAATTGGTGGTTGACTAAATCCTTTTTTTCCCCCACTGTAAATGTATGGGGAGTCTGCCAATCCGATGTGCTAATTGGCTTCTATGGTGGGGATCAGGGGCGGAACTACACTGGTGCAGCTGGTGCAGCTGCACCAGGGCCCCGACCAGCTAGGGGGCCCCTTCAAGCCTGAAGGGGGCCCCCAGCCGACCCCCGCAAGCCGCCGTCAAAGGAAAGGAGGGCCAGGCAAGGGTAGCAGAGAGCTTCCTGCTTCCCTTGCCTGATCCCGCCCCTCCCCTCCGGCTCCTACGAGCATCCGGCGCGGCTCTCCCAGCAACACCAGGCGGGAGAGCGTGGTTCTCCCAGAAGCAGCGCGGCTCTCCCAGCAGCAGTGGGGCTCTCCCAGCAGCAGCGCGGCTCTCCCAGCAGCAGCGCGGCTCTCCCAGCAGCACCAGGTAGGAGAGCGTGGCTCTCCCAGCAGCAGCGCGGCTCTCCCAGCAGCACCAGGTAGGAGAGCGTGGCTCTCCCAGCAGCAGCGCGGCTCTCCCAGCAGCACCAGGTAGGAGAGCGTGGTTCTCCCAGAAGCAGCGCGGCTCTCCCAGCAGCAGTGGGGCTCTCCCAGCAGCAGCGCGGCTCTCCCAGCAGCAGCGCGGCTCTCCCAGCAGCACCAGGTAGGAGAGCGTGGCTCTCCCAGCAGCAGCGCGGCTCTCCCAGCAGCACCAGGTAGGAGAGCGCGGCTCTCCCAGCAGCAGCGCGGCTGCACCAGGGCCCCCGGGGGTGACGGTCCACCCCTGGTGGGGATAGTCCCATGTATCTCACTAAGGTAGTCTTATGAGTGTCAGGGAACCCCAGTCCATAGGGTCAGACTAGCTTCCCTATTTCCCTTAGCCCACCTCTGCCCATCCGCTATTGCTACCCAAACAAACCGAAAATGTTAATATCTGAAAAACGGCTGCAAATTTTGATAATCAATAAATTGCAAAAATATTTGTTTTTTAGAGCTCTAGTCAACCATACCCCTCAATGAAGATGGGGTTAACCCCTTAAAAACAATCCCTTCAGTGGAAAAAATAATGACCGGTCTCCTTTTAGGAGCACTCCTCCTCCTTCATTGGAGCCATAAATTATTTTTTTTAATGGACCAGAAAACAAACTTGCAGTATAATTGTACTTAGAAACGCTGCGGCCCCGTCCCGGCGTGAGCCCATTATTTACATCCCGGTATTGTGCCGCCTGCCTTTCTCCGGCGCTCGCTCTCGGAATTCTCTTTTGTAGCAATGTAAAATGTATCATTTGTATTTCAAAGATATTTCTCTTCAAATCTGGATGTGTAAGGAACAAAGATGCCAAAGAGATTGGGGAAGAAAGATAAACGCGGGACACACGCTGGGGGAAGATTTGACAAGAAAGAAAATCTATCCTATATGAAGTGGAAAAAAAACCCTAAAAATTAAATAAAAAAACCTCAGTGTGCTTTTCATGCTCGGAGCGGATTTACTCCTGACATTTACGGCTTGTTGTTTCTTCGCCGGGGCTGGAGTGGCTTTTGATGGATTTCGTATAGATGGATTTTTTTTTTCTGTAGACAAAAAGTTGCTTTTCTGTTTTCATAAAGAAACATTTCAGTGAGAAATTGCTGCGGAACAATCACAGGAATATTAATGTTTAACAAGTTCCAGAGGCTTCAAAGTTTTCTATAAGTGTTTTTATTTTACTTTTATGTTTGATTGATGGAAGATTCAGAAAATGGAGTCGTGAGATTCCTTGTAATAACATAATTAAAGCGTTATTCTCACAATCACAATATTTTCATAAAACAGCAAATACACTATTTATTGTGAATATATAGACTGAGCGATCTAAAGTTTCTTTCTTGTATCCCAGTCGGCCCCTCGGTGCATCACATAGAAGAATGAATAGTTCAAACTTTATCTGCTATAACTACTTGCTTCTCCTGTGTCAGTGGCGGAACTTGAGCCTGGCGTGCCCCGGTGCAGCATTTAAATCGGGGGCCCACTTCATGCCTCAACTCTTAGGTGAGGAGCGGGGGGGTGCAAGCATTCTATCCTAGGAGAGGTCTCGGGGTGGGGGGCATGGGGCTACAAGCATTCTATCCTAGATCCTGGGTGAGGAGCGGGGGGGGGGGGGGTTCGAGCTTCCATCCTAGGTGAGGAGCGGGGGGGTGGGGGGTGTTTCAGCTTACTATCTAGGTGAGGACGAGGGGTTTAGCTGCTATCTGGTGAGGAGTGGGGGTGAAAGTTGCCTAGTGAGGATGCGGCAAGTTTCTAGGCTAGGCGAGGAGCAAAGGGGGCGAGCTTCTAGCCCAGGTGGGGAGGGGGTGCGAACTGCTGCTGCTACCTGTCTATTGCGCCGCCGCACTTTGCAGTCCAGGGAGCCGAGTCGGCAGAGGAGAGGAGGGGCTGGATCAGCCCGGGAAGCAGGAAGCTTACCTCACTTCACCTCCTCCCCTCTGACACGCAGTCGCGGGGGGCGGCTGGAGGGCCCCCCTGCAGGGAGGTGCGGGCCCCCCTACAGGTGCTTGAGGGGCCCCCTAGCCGGTTGGGGCCCTGGTGCAGCTGAACCAGCTGCACCACGGTAGGTCTGCCCCTGTCCTGTCTGCTGCAGACTCCTTCCCCTCTCCTGTTTGCTCCTGATTAGCCAAACTCTCTGTGTTATTATTAAGCTAATCTAAGTATCGAATTCACATTTTACATCTTGGCACTCTCTACTCCTGACTGACTGATATTATCTTCTGTTACCTACATTAGTTTAGCTGCCTAGATGGTTTTACATCACTATCTTGTGTTAGCATTCTTCCATAAGGGTAGTTTAGAGCTGTATTTGTTGCCTGCTGCTAAGAGATCAGTCACGTGATACTATAAATGCTACTTTGATGATGCATATGACAGAGGATTATCTTCTGCTGTATGCATCAATAGAGCAGCATTTGATGTTTCACAACTCTCAGCAGCAGTAATAAACACAACTCATCTGATCTCAGCCCCTCTATATAGATCCCAATCGTTTAATAAATCCTCCTTTCTTTCTCTATAATACAGAACTCTTTCTTGCAGTACAACTCCTTTTAGCCCGTTTACATCCCATTCTGCAGTATATTACTTTTCTCAGCCTCTGAATACAGAACACCCTCCTGCAGAATATCTCTCCTCTCAGCCCCTTTATACATCCCATCTTACAGTATATGATTGTTATCAGCACCCTGAATACAGAGCCCTCTCCTCCAGAATTATCTCTCCTCTCAGCCCCCTTTCTACATCCCATCCTGCACCCTGAATACAGAGCCCTCTCCTCCAGTATATCTCTCCTCTCAGCCTCCCTTATACTTCCCATATTGCAGTATTTTGCTCCTCTCATCCCGCTGAATACAGAGCCCTCACCTGCAGAATATCTTTCCTATCAGGCGCCTTTATATACCCTATCCTGCAGTATATGACTGTTCTCAGCACCCTGAAAGCAGAGCCCTCTCCTGCAGAATATCTCTCCTCTCAGACTCCTTTAAACACCCCACCCTGCAGTATATGACTGTTCTCAGCACCCTGAAAGCAGAGCCCTCTCCTGCAGAATATCTCTCCTCTCAGACTCCTTTATACACCTACCTGCGTATATGACTGTCTCAGCACTGAATGAGAGCCTTCTGCAGAAATCTCCTCTAGCCCTTATAACCACCTGCAGTATATGACTGTTCTCAGCACCGAATGCAGAGCCTCTCTGCAGAATATCCTCCTCTCAGCCCCTTTATACACCACCTGCAGTTAGATGTTCTCAGACTCTGAATACAGTATGTCTCTTCTCCCGTCTCAGTGCCCTTCCTGTTATACAGCTCTGGCAAAAATTAAGAGACCACTGCAAAATTTTCAGTTTCTCAGATTTTTCTTCTTAATTGGTATATTTTTGAGAAAATGTCCATTGTTCTTTTATTCTATAAACTACTGATCACGTCTCTAAAATTCAAAGCTAAAAATGTTGTATTGTTTGCAGCAAATGAGAAATCGTCAAAAAAGAAACATCAGACCTCAAATAATGCAAAGAAAACAAGTTCATATTCATATACAAACAACAATACTAATGTTTTAACTCAGAAATCAATATTTGGTGGAATACCCATGATTTTTAATCACAGCTTTCATGCGCCTTGGCCGCCTTCCTCCAGTCTATCACTCTGCTCTTGGGTGACCTTTTGATACTCCTGGCAACACAAATGTAAGCAGTTCTTCTTTATTTCATAGCTTGTGACTATCCATCTTCCTCTTGATTACATTCCAGAGGTTTTCAATGCGATTCAGGTCTGGAGATTGGGCTGGCCATGACAGGGTCTTGATGTGGTGCTCCTTCATCCACACATTGATTGACCTAGCTGTGTGGCATGGGGCATTGTCCTGCTGGATAAACCAGTCCTCAGAGTTGGGGAACATTGTCTGAGCAGAAGGAAGCAAGTGTTTTTCAAGGACAACCTTGTATGCGGCTTGATTCATACGTCCTTTGCAAAGATTAACCTGTCCAATTCCAGCCTTTTGGAAGCATCCCCAGATCATCACCGATCCTCCACCAAATTTCACAGTGGTGCAAGACACTGTGGCTTGTAGCGCCTCTCCAGGTCTCTGTCTAACCATTACATGACCAGGTGTTGAGTAAAGCTGAAAATTACACTCATCAGAGAAGATGACCTTACTCCAGTCCTCTATGGTCCAATCCTTATGGTCTTTGGCAAACTTCACCCTGGCTCTCCTTTGCTTCTCATTGATGAAAGGCTTTTTTTCTAGGGTTACATGACTTGAGACAGTCAGAAGACATCAAACATAGAAAAACTGCTTACATTTTTTGTGCCAGGAATGGCATAAGGTCACCCAAAAGCAGTGTGAGAGACTGGTGGAAAGCGGCCAAGAAGCATGAAAGCTGTGATTAAAAATCATGGTTATTCCACCAAATATCAATTTCTGAACTCTTCCTGAGTTATAACATGAGTATTGTTGTTACTAAATGAATAAGAACTTGTTTTCTTTGCATTATTATACCTATAAAGAGAAAATCAGACATTTTTCCGGAGCTGTATATGTCTCCTCCCATCCCCAGTATACAGAGCTCCCATCCTGGTATATATTGCACCTCTTGGTTCCATGTATACAATGTATCCATCAGTACATTCTCCATTCTCAGCTCCTGCATACAGCTCATCCTACAGTATATAGGTCTATCTATAGCCAGTTATCTATTCTATCAAACCACCTCAAAATTGCATCTATATTTCTATCCTTCACCTCAATGACTTCAATGAATGGCTAAATGTTAATTGTCCACCTTTGAAGTCAATGGGACATCAGTTTTGCAGTATTTCCAAGCATAATTGAAATCCATAGTATCAATGATGGAAAAGAACTTGGTCCTCCGTTGTTCCTGCCCATTACAATCATTACCCCATTAACCGTAACCTATGGAAAGACAGATGCAATGTCTGTCGTAAATGAGATCCATGGCTATAATGAGGCACTTTTTCTAATCAATGGGATCCTTTTCTTGCTTTTATTTTCAGCTCATTCTGTCTAAAGGAAACATGAAAGACAAGTGGGAAAGTCTGATAGATTTAGGAATAGAGTGAGATCAATTGTCCAGAATCGATCCTCCTCTCAATTAGGGATCAATTGCCAAACAGAACCGCCCTATGTTGACTGTTATCTACTGTATTGTATGGCAATGGTCCTACAGGATATTACAATCCTTTGCCTTTTATGTGCAGAACGCTCTCAACAATTAGAGAAATTGTCTAGCTAAAGGACCATCCATCCCCACATTAAACATATGGCATTAATTATAAGTGTGGAAGGGAGAAACTAAAGCTGGGGAAGCATAGAGAGATGAAGCTTTATTGAAGCAGGACCTCCTGGTGTGCACAGGTAATTACCGCAGAGGAATTCATAGGAAAGGGACATCGAGTCTAAGGTTTGTATAGGCAGAGGCGGGCAATCACATGTCCAAGACCAAAGTGTTCTTTGATCAAAGAAGAATCCAAGACACTTGGGCATCTCTTGTCAGTTATGAATATTGGAGTCTGTAGAGATCTGATATCTATGGAATATACATTTTTGTCTTTGTGGTTACGAGGAGAAGAACATGCATATTTTTCATGACTGTAAACCTGCCACTGACCTCTAAATCAGCTGGATGACAATACACACATCATGTTTCATATCTACAGAAAGGTAAAATCATGATAAACATGATCACAACATCTTCCACCTGGGACCACCAGGGGCAAAGATGTCAAAAACGTTGTGAATTTAATAAAAATCTGAAGGACCAAGCACATCCCAAAAACAGCCTCCACATGATGTTACAAAAGGGGAGGTAACTTGTGTTAATTAAAGTGAAATACCAAATTTTGCTCCTTCAGCAGACCTGGAAGGGTTCAGCATGCTGTGGGTCCTGTCCTCCTTCTTAAAGGAGTTGTCCAGAATTCTATAAACATGGATGATTTCTTTCCAAAACAGCGCCACCCCTGTCTACAGGTAGTGGGTGATATTGCATTTCATCTCCATTTAAGTGAACGGTCCTAGGCTGTAATACCACATGCAACCTGTAGACAGAGGTGGTGCTGTTTTACAAAGATTGCAGTAAAGTTGTATAAGTCCTGGATATCCCCTTTACGTACTACTTAACTCCATAAATCTGAAACCATTGCAGTGACATCAGGTTTAGTCATTTTCTTTTGTTTAGCCCTTTTATTTCATATAACTATATACACTGTATAGCACTGTAATAGCACTGATTACTTTCTGGATTAAATATATAAAATTTAACAGCTTCGTTCTTCTTGTTATATAAGTTGCATCCCCTAGCCGTACGCTACCTGTAAATGGTGTCCAATCTACCTGTACAAAGTGTAGTTGCGCCAGTTAGTAGTTTTCTTGGATTATTGTGGAGCTGGACAGTGACAGTACTGAGGTATATATATGTTCCATGAGTTGGAATCGGTTGCATATATACAATACGCTCACTGTGAGTTTTCCAGTAATCGGCCCAAGTGTGTTTTTAGGGACAAATTGGTGACATCGGTGGTATATCAGTATCCCCCCTCCCCACGATGTCATTTTGACACAGGCCAATTTAGTACGCTCCTTCTAGGTTCTTCCCCAACAGATGGTGGAGAATGTGGGACGAGCTGCTGACTTCAGGTTCTACAAGGATTTTTGATGGAATCTTGACACATTTTTTTCTTTCCGTCTTGATATAGTTACAATGTATACAACCAGGGGCATGGCTTTGATTGGGGAGGGCACATGCACTAGGCACTGGTACCAAGATACCATCTTCAAGCCCCTCTATGACCAGAGTACTTAGACATGGGTAAATTGATTTATTTTTTTGTCCCACGTGAAGAAGTCATTGGGTTTTCGTAAATGTCTTTTTACCAGTTCTTTATACCGTAATAGACCCTGGGTTTCCCATCTATTGTAGGTTTAGATAGTTCAATGGTTGTTACAGGTTATAGGTGCTTCTTATTTTGTAAATAAAAAAATGTAAACCATCACTTCACCAGTCCCGATAGATATAGCAGCCAGATGAAACATTGGCGCCTCACAGTAGATTGAATGAAAAGGAAAAGGAGGTATATTCAGCTCAAGCACTGCCACACTACTATGTGGATACCATCAGGAGTCTGATAGCGTGGGCAAGACATGACTGAGACAAGGTATAAAGATTAAAGTCTATATTAACACACATGCAATAACAAGTTCAAAAGGTGTTGGTGCAGCAAACAGGGAGCAGGGCAAATACTTAAGGGACGAAGTTTATAAAGTCCTTCAAATAATAGTACACAGGGAAGCCAAAGTGGAATAGTCTCTGAGTAACAGTTCACACAACAAGTGGCTGGTAGCAGAAACAGTCTACAAGTAACAGTTCATACCCAGGATGGCCTGGGAACGGTATAGTCCCTAAGAACACAGTCCAGAGCTAAATGTAGTGCAGAGCAGCTGAATGCAAAGTCCCAACAGTCCAGAGCACTGCAACTGCAAAATACCAAACTAAACTGAATAGATGCTGTGGAGCTTTTAATACAATAAAGCTTACGTAAAGGCGAGCAGGCTGGCAGTAACTGCAGCAGAAACATTCCCTTGACAGAGCAGCTTGATGTTGGGAGGCAAACAGGTGCAGGTGAAGATCAGCTGAGCAGCAGACTCCAGAGAAGGTGGGAATAGTTGCCCCAGAATGACTGGAGATGGAGCTCAAGTCTAGAGATGCACACAGGAGCCAGAAATTCAAACAAAATACTCAAGCAAGGCCTGGAAGATGGACCAGAGCTTAAATAAACAGGAAAGCAGGAACACATGTACAGAATGAGGAATCTGATGCCATCTTGGATAAGAGCAAGGAGACACAGAAGGTAACCTGAAAAAGCCGGAATCCTAACAAGCACAAGTTAATGGCAAGAAATTTAGTCTCATAAAACTGTGATTTTATTCCAAAAGCTTAAAAGAATACAAGGACACACAGGTCCAATGCGCTTCTAGCATATAGTTCCTTAGTTATGCATATGCTCAAAACATGTTGGCCATGTCCTTCTATATTTTTAATTTTTTGGGGAAAAAACAAATCCTATATATTTTGTTGCCAGTAACCCAAAAGGCCACAAGGGATATTATATATATAGTACAATAAATAGTATATATCAATGTAGTCATATCAAAGTACAGAACACAAAACCTACAATTAATGACTACCACAAAATAGAGAGTAAAATATAAATCTTTATTGGATATATATATAAAAGTGAAATATAAAATACTATCATAATAATGTAAAAGATATATGATGCAGAGACAAGGTGATGAAATACAGATGCACAACAATATAATGTAGTGATAATGATAACAGGCACTTTTTCAAATCTATATGTAATTAAAAAGATAATTATAAATAAATTAGTGAGACAATAACTACATTTCTTAATAAAAGTGCACAGTGCATGTAAACAACAAGTGACACAGTGCACATAAGCAACCAACAATAATGATAATGCATTAATATAGAACTCCCCAACAAAGGGGGAGAACAAGTAAAGTAAATAACACTATGTGAGAGATGGCCTGAGGCTATAAACACCCCAGAAAGTACATAATATATCTGATTAAATTAAGTACATGTTACCAGGTAGCACCTTACACGCGTTTCGCCACATTCTTGCAAGAATGACTTCCTTTCCATTCACTTGTGCAGGAGTTGGATACACTTTATTTCTCTCTTCTCGATTTGGACATTCCCATCTATGAAGGAAGTCGTAAACAAGTGGAAAGGAGGATGAGACCGTTTCAGATTTAGTCTCCATTCTATAATGACCCTATAACAGCCATGAGATCTTTTTCTTACCTTACACACAGATTTCAAAAATATTTTACGGTCACACCCATCACAGAGGTTACAAAGGGATGGGAAGGGAGAGGAAGACCCTGACGATATGGAAAGAGGATGGGACACATTGTGAAACTAACTTGTGTCTGGCCATTGAGCTTCCCTAACGTCCCTAAGTGGGTCCTTCCCCCTCCGCCATCACGGGCCTGTCCCTAATCTGTCCTACACTCACCGTCTAGTTCCGGACGTTGAGTGCATTAGACATTACCGCTACTGTAATATGACACAGGGGAAGGAGGACAGTGAGAGGAACAAGGCAAAAGGATACACAACCAACTTCAATGCAGCAGCCAACACCAGGGCCACAGAGAACACGGCTCCAACAGGAGAACTTCAGCAGCAGATCTCCAGCACCCACTAGATACTTCCTTCCTCCAAGATGGTTAGAATAGAAGGGATCTATTACCGGCATCAGGTAATAGATCATTTTACTAAAGGGAAGGGGAGTGGTCACAAACTGGCTACAGCTGAGATGAACTAAACAAGAGCTACCAGCAAGGAGAATGTCATTAACCCTTGCTGGTCCAAAAGAAATCACATTTAAAACCCTGAGTCTCCTAATGACGGGAGATACTCGTGACACCAACATTTCGTGTAACCGTTTGGCAGAGTTTTTCTTACGGAGAGGAAGCATATTTTTGCAAGACTTATTTTCTTATGGAAATAATGATCCGATTGTAGCAGGTTAGTGATTGTTTTGGATTTGGAAACACATCAAGGGACAGTGATTGAATCTTCGATCAGCTTGGTTAGAAAGCTATTTCAACGTTCCCATCTTCTCTTTCTCTTGGTCGCGGTGTCTTGATCTGCGTCTTTCTTATTTATCCTTTATTTATCTGTCATCCGCTCATAAGAAGCGGAGGACGGCAGGAGGCAGACTCGCGCTCGTTACGGATCATAGTTCAAAGAGGACGAAGGTTGTTATCTTCAAGGTTTGTCAAGAGATCAGTGGTCAATCAAGAATCGGGGACATCGGCTCATTACCTGGGACCATCATTTGGCCGTAGGATAAAAGGTTGTCCTCCGATACACAGTATCTCTCCTCCGCCGCAGTGTGCGCGGGATCACAACAGAGAAAGTGACACTAAGAACCCCATGTGGAGCCGAAGAGAAGAACCCAAGCCGAGGTATTGTCGGCTCTGACATGTCAGGGGTTCCAGGTAGTGCTCGCACCGTATGAGGCTGCAGACAGAAATAAGCTGCTATTATCTGGATGGTGGAGACATCGAGGGGTAGAAACAACCAACGTTCCTCAAAAATAGCCCTGATGTTTCTTTACAGAGACGACAAGCGAAAGGTTGGCTGTAAAAGTCCCAGAGAATGCACTGATGAGCAGAAGGGTAACAATGTTGGGAGCTTTTGACTTTCTGGCTCCATATCTCTTTGTCCTCTACAGATCTGTGTGTGAGACTACCTGCATTTTATAGACGACTAGCTATAGAGCCCAGCATTGCCCGGGCATAGTAACTAACTGTTCTTAGTTATAGAACAAAACAGTGATGTCAGAATAGAATGTTGCCTGTAAGCTTCGATATGTCACTGTATTGTGTGCTATTTGAGTCTCCTAAGTTCTACTTGTGGATTTGCATTTGATTCATTATATTGCAACATACACACATACATACATACACACACTCAGCTTTATAAATCAGTTATGGAAAGATATGAAGCTACATTATGATATATGGAGGACTATGAGGCTACATTTTATCATATGGAGGGCTATGAGGCTGTATTATACTGTATAGAGGACTATCAGGCTGCATTATAACATATGGAGAGCTATGAGGCTGCATTATGCTATATGGAGGGCTATGAGGCTGCATTATACTATATGGAGAGGTTATGAGGCTGTGTTATAACATATGGAGGGCTATGAGGCTGTATTATACTGTATAGAGGACTTTAAGGTTGCATTATAACATATGGAGGGCTATGAGGCTGCATTATGCTAAATGGAGAGGTTAATGAGGCCGTATTATAATATATGGAGGACTATGAGGCTGTATTATACTGATATAGAGGACTATAGGCTGCTTTATACATATGGAGGGCTATGAGGCTGCATTATGCTATATGGAGAGGTTATAAGGCTGTATTATAATATATGGAGTACTATGAGGCTGTATTATATGTATAGAGGACTATAAGGCTGCATTATAACATATGGAGGGCTATGAGGCTGCATTATGCAATATGGAGGGCTATGAGCTGCATTATACTATATAGATGTATATGAGGCTGCATTATAGCATATGGAGGGTATGAGGCTGCATTATGATATATGGAGGGCTATGAGGCTGCATTATATTATATGAAGGATATGAGGTTGCATTATACAACATGGGGGCTATATTATGCTATATAGATAGCCGCCCCCCTAAAGGAAGCAGAGACTATGTGGAGGGGTGGGGCTATCTGGAGATGCAGGCCACAAAGTGTGTGGGGCTATGTGAAGTGGGCATGGCTTCGTGGAGTGGGTGGGGCTATGGTACATACACACATACACACACTCAGCTTAATATATTAGATCATCTTAGTATCTCATACATCAATGTAACCTGCAGCTATTTAACATATGATTAGTTATGCAGATTCTAGTCAGGTCACTGCATTGTTACTGTAGAAAAGTTGACTGCGCCTCCAAAATTGTTCAAAGTCAATCTCATTCTTTATTGTGCACATCCACTTTGTCAACCGTTTGCACAAATAGCGTCCAAATGAGTTTCCAGACGTTTCGATCCTCTCGGGTCTTTATGTGATCTCTAGAGGGAAGAAAGAAGAAAGTAAGATACAATATGTAGCAACCGACGCGCCTAAATGTTCCAGTGTCTAAATATTTACATCAGGTGGAACATGTGGGACTCGGCAAGTAATGGCTCCCGCGGGACCCGGGTGCAGACGCCGCTGTGTACTGACAGTGAACGAGCCGGTGCAGTCATCACAGATAGTCATGGAGACGTTCAGAGGTAATGCATCTGCATATAAGCTGACAATATATCAGGAGATGGTATATTATGGTGATAAATGACAGATTTGTGTAATATATGAGCAATAATTATTATTTATTTTTCGAGAGTCATTGATTCTCAGTTCTGTACATGTGACGTGGTGACATGCAAAGTACAGATATACATTACAATGAACACACCAACAATGACAGATGGGTACACAGGGGAGAGGACTCCGAGAGTCTACAGGGTAATGGGGTGTAGACAGTAGGCTGGGGATTACAACAGGAGTTTTAGTGGTGACAGCAGCTTTGATGGTGGTGAGGCGGCAGGTGGTGAGGTGCAGCTCTGGTGGTGGTCAGGTGGCAGTTCTGGTGGTGGTGAGCGAACAGCTCCAGTGGTGGTTAGACGGCCCCTCCGGTGATGAGGTGACAGATCCGGTGGTGGTGAGGTGGCACTTTCAGTAGTGATGAGGTGACTGCTCCGGTGGTGATGAGGTTGCAGCTACGGTGGTGGTGAAGTGGTAGCTATGGTGGTGGTGAAGCGGTAGCTATGGTGGTGGTGAGGCGCCATCTCCAGTGGTGGTGAGCAAACAACTCCAGTGGTGGTGAGATGGCAGTTCCGGTGGTGGTGGTGAGGTGGCAGCTCTGGTATTGGTGAGGCGACAGCTCCAGTGGTGGTGAGGTGGCAGCAACAGTGGTCGTGAGGCGACAGCTCCAATAGTGGTGAGGGGGTGGCAGCTCTGGTGTTGGTGAGATGGCAGCTATGTTGGAGGTGAGGCGACAGGTATGGTGAAAATGAGGCAGCAGCTACTGTGGTGTTGAGGTGACAGCTCCTGAGGTGGTGAGGTGACAGCTCCTGAGGTGGTGAGGTGACAGCTCCAGTGGTGAGGACACAGCTCCAGTGGTAGTGAGGTGACAACTCCAGTGGTGAGACAACAGCTCCAGTGGTGGTGAGGTGGCAGCTATGGTGTTAATGATGCAGCAGTTACTGTGGTGCTGCAGTGACAGCTCCATAGGTGGGGAGGTGGTAGCTCCGGTGGTCGTGAGGCAACAGCTCCAGTGATGAGTCAAAAGCTCCAGTGGTGAGGTGACAGCTCCAGTGGTGGTGAGGTGACAGCTCCAGTGATGGTGAGGTGACAGCTTCAGTGGTGGTGAGGTGGTAGCTCCGGTGGTTGTGAGGCGACAGCTCCAGTGGTGGTGAGGTGGTAGCTCCGGTGGTTGTGAGGCGACAGCTCCAGTGGTGGTGAGGTGGTAGCTCCGGTGGTTGTGAGGCGACAGCTCCAGTGGTGGTGAGGTGGTAGCTCTGGTGGTTGTGAGGCGACAGCTCCAGTGGTGGTGAGGCGGCAACTCCAGTGGTGAGGCGACAGCTTCAGTGGTGGTGAGACGACAGCTCCAGTGGTGGTGAGACGACAGCTCCAGTGGTGGTGAGACGACAGCTCCAGTGGTGGTGAGGTGGCAGTTACTTTGGTGTTGCGGTGACAGCTCCGGTGGTGGTGAGGTGGTAGCTCCGGTGGTCATGAGGCAACAGCTCCAGTGATGAGTCAAAAGCTCCAGTGGTGAGGTGACAGCTCCAGTGGTGGTGAGGTGACAGCTCCAGTGATGGTGAGGTGACAGCTTCAGTGGTGGTGAGGTGGTAGCTCCGGTGGTTGTGAGACGACAGCTCCAGTGGTGGTGAGGTGGTAGCTCCGGTGGTTGTGAGGCGACAGCTCCAGTGGTGGTGAGGTGGTAGCTCTGGTGGTTGTGAGGCGACAGCTGCAGTGAGGAGCCGACAGCTCCAGTGGTGGTGAGGCGGCAACTCCAGTGGTGAGGCGACAGCTTCAGTGGTGGTGAGACGACAGCTCCAGTGGTGGTGAGACGACAGCTCCAGTGGTGGTGAGACGACAGCTCCAGTGGTGGTGAGACGACAGCTCCAGTGGTGGTGAGACGACAGCTCCAGTGGTGGTGAGACGACAGCTCCAGTGGTGGTGAGGTGGCAGTTACTTTGGTGTTGCGGTGACAGCTCCGGTGGTGGTGAGGTGGTGGTGGGGTCATTGCACTCTGTTTCTTGAAGAGATGGGTTTTCAGTTTCCATCTGAAAGTTTTGAATATGATGGAATCAGACGTGTCGGGGCCCAGAATTCCAGAGGACCGGGGATATTCTGAAGAAGTCTTGGAGCCAGTTGGGTGAGGAACGTAGAAGTGTGGAGGAGAGGAGGACGTCTTGGGAGAATCAGAGATTACATATGGGAAGATATCAGGAGATTAGTTCACACCGGTTATGGAGAACTTAGTAGATGAATGTTAGTAGTTTGAACTGGATTTGTTCGGGAATAGGGAAACAATGAAGGAAAGAAGTGGAGGAGCAGCGAGGAGAGAGGGGGGTTAGTCGGCAATCAACCAATAAAGTCATCTAAAACAAACAGTCAAAATATAATCATCAGAATGGAAAATAGAAGTAAGTACACCCGCTGAGAGCAAAGAGCGAGTATGGAAGGTAGAGATGGAGGAGGGTAAGTCATGAACGTTTCAATCGGTGCCAGAATGGAGACGTGATACTCGGGGTATCAGGACTGAGCGTGTGCAGGGGCTGATGGGGCTGAAGAAATTTAGGAAGGGTATATGTATATCTGATCTGCCACTTCAATATGTAAATACACTTACATATTCATCTTTAATATTTCAATGCAAATATTTTGGACTAAAAATTATTTTTCTACTTATGTCTCTTTAATATTGTTGCACCATTTTCCTTCTGTACCCTCAGCGTTGCTCTATCTATTGTTGTCTACAGAATGAGTTAACTGAGAATCTATCAGTGAGCTCATTCTGAGAATGGATAGCTTTTTTTCTGTTAATCTTATTAATCTCCTCTCAGGTGACTTATCCCCACAGACCACCTTAAAGTTGAATGTTCAGGGACACAAAACAGTGGAAAATGTGTAATGAAACCCATTGGCAAGAGTGATTTTTTTCTTGCCCCAAATAGTTTCACAGTTCTTAAGGTTTAAGGTAGACCTAAATCCATTGAGTCCAACATATGTATGGAGTCTAATATATTGGAAGTATTATAGAGATTTGGGCCTAACTCATGGTTTTGAACACTGCTATTACGTTGAACATAACTTTACATAATGACAGATGATGACAAACACAACCCTATCCATCAAAATAGCCTGGCAGCATGTAATTTCTGCAGCTGCCACCAGGGGGAGATAACTGCATAGCTTTTTACATTATAGGTATGCAATGTGCTCCTCGGCTCCCCCTTGTGGTGGCTTTCAACAGAGTTTTATTGTTCATTTATACGAGGGAGATTCAGAGACACAGACTGTATTATAATTTAAAGGAATTTAAACTAATAGAGTTTCTAGAATGTCCCAAGATCTGCCCCACCTATGAAATTATCCAGGTATCTGCATCAGAGGCGTACCGTTAATACCGTGTTTCCCCAAAAGTAAGACACTGTCTTACATTTTTTTTACCCCAAAAAGTCCCACTATGTCTTACTTTCGGGGTATGTCTTATATTGGGAAAATATATGTCGATTTTTGTTTTAACCATAAAATACAGCCCCCAGCAGTGTGGTATACAGCAACCTCCCCAGTGGTATATACAGGCCCCAGCAGTGTATACAGCTGCAGCCACCAGTGGTGTATACAGCTGCAGCCCCAGTGGTGTATACAGCTGCAGCCCCCAGTGGTGTATACAGCTGCAGCCCCCAGTGGTGTATACAGCTGCAGCCTCCAGTGGTGTATACAGCAGCAGCCCCCAGTGGTGTATACAGCAGCAGCCTCCAGTGGTGTATACAGCTGCAGCCCCCAGTGGTGCATACAGCTGCAGCCCCCAGTGGTGTGCACAGCTGCAGCCCCCACTGATATATACAGCTGCAGCCCCCCACCTATGAGTATACAGGTGCCCCCCACTCTGTAAAGTAAAATATCATTCTACTTATCCCCGCCGGTGTCCCGCTACTGTCCCGCCGCCATCACGCTCCTTCGCCTTCATCTGTCTTCCATCTCCGGCGCACAGACAATGACGTGAGTCTGTGCACCGGAGAAGGAAGTCGGATAAAGCCGGATGAAGACGGGAGAGCGTGATGGCGGCGGGACAGCAGCGGGACACCGACGGGGATAAGTAGAATGATATTTTACTTTACAGGTTGGCGGCAGCGTGGGGGGGGGGGGCGCCTGTATACTCATGGGGGGGGGGGGGGCTGCAGCTGTATATACCAATGGGGCGCCCCCGAAAGTAAGACAGTGTCTTACTTTCGGGGTATGTCTTACATTACCCGACCTCCCTAAAACCGGCACCATGCCTTACTTTCGGGGGCGCCCTACTTTCGGGGAAACACTGTAGATGCAAGACTTGCAGTATCGTGCATTACTGGTAAAGACTTGCAATAATTGGAACTTTTGCATTGGGGCTCACAAGTTTCAAGCTATGCCACTAACTGCAATGCACTGTGCAGCTCTGGCAAGCACAGCAAGTTCCTACCTGACCTCATCACGTTCCTATGCAGAGTGCAGCACTTGAGATGAGTTTATCGTCACTTGCTGTGCTTTGCATAGGCAGTAACCTAGGTTGCAGAGCTCTTGATAGTATGAAGTGAAATTTGTATCATTTGCTGCCTATGCAGAGCACAGCAGCTGAGATGAGTTTACCATCAATTTTTGTGCTCTACATAGGTAGTAACCAAGATGGCAGAGCTCTTAATATAATGAAGTGAACTTTGTCATCTGATTTGCTGCCTATGCACAGCACAGCAGATGAGTTTATCAATTTATCATTACTTGCTGTGCTCTACATAGGTAGTAACCAAGATGATAGAGCTCTTGATATAATGAAGTGAACTTTGTCATCTCATTTCCTGCCTATGCACAGCACAGTATTAGAGGAGAATAAATACACCTGGAATGACGGCGGGTAACGGCTTGTGAAATCCTTTATCTCACAACACTGACGATCCGCAGGTTATTGCCGCTGAACGCAGAATATTGAATGCCCCCGATCTGCCACCTCCAATGTGGGAAATGGCAGAGATTCCCTCACAATGGCGTTTAATTAAAAGTTAATTGAGTTTGTAAATTACCGTAACAAAAAACACAATTTATGTTCAGAGACGGACGGAACTTCGCGCCTCGGACAAAGGTTGTGCGCTTCGTCTTAAGTCGAGGTGATGTAACAACAAAGGAACGATCCCAATCAGCCGCGGGCGAGAACAATGGTGCAAAAGGACGGAGAATAAGTCTAGTCTTAAGGCCACGTTACACACACAGATAATTGTGCAGATATTGTTGGCAGATCTCTGGTTGCAGTGAAATCATGGACACATTGTTCCATTTGTACACAGCCACAAAATGGAACAACGTGTCCATGATGTCACTGCAACCAGAGATCTGCCAACAATCTGCACAATTATCTGTGTGTGTAACTGGACCTATATGGCGAGAATAATGGTACGAAATGCTGAGTACAGAACCGCACCTGGAATAAAATATGGCGAATGTTTGGGAAATTACTTTCCAATCAATTTCCATTAGATTAATCAGGATTTAAGCTGCACTTTGTCCTCCGGAGCTGCACTTTCTTCTCTATCTGTGATCACCATCAGCCAGGTCAGCGATGGAGTTGAGTCTTCTCCTCATTAGTCACCTATCTGTTCTCTTCTCTTTCATAGTCATGTCCTTCTCCTCCATGTTGGTTCGGGGCTTGTTCACATTAATAGAAGAAATGTTCATCATAGTCAATGTGAACTTCAGCACCGTGGAGAGCTCCCCATTGACATTTCAGAACCGCGGGTAGTGGGGATTTTGAAATTTCAGCAGCTGCAGCTCCGATCTGCCAAATCCAGCAGAAAACAGCATTGGAGGTCATGTTTGCCCTCCGGTTTTGTTTTTCCGGAGCAGTCAGGTCTGTCCAGTGCTTCCTACAGAACACCGGACAGAACCTGACAGCTCAAAAACGTGGTGTGAAGCCGCCTTATAATAGTTCCTTAAATCTGACAGTAGATATCATAACCTCAACACAACTATCCAACTCCCAACTCTATAGTCCATGCATAAGCTCAGGACCTGACCTCAGCACAATCCTTTCACTTCCAATTCCCAGCACCAACTGACCTCCCCAAGCATAGGTCTTCTTCTAGTTCCTTCTCTTGGAATTAGCCCCCTAGTTGAGCAATCACAAACAAAGCCAACACCCTTAACCAGACATATATTTAATTCAAAAGTAAAAGAATTCTCTGGACAGTCCTAAAAGTAAGTGTGTATCCAGGAGCCTACCCCCCTACCCTCATAGAAGAACAAAGACACAGATTCCCTCACCAGATGCAGGACAATGAACACTTAATGTAGACATGATTGTATAATGGCTATGGAGGCTGACTAGGATGACACACTGTTACAATCCCTTTTCCCCTTCCAATTGTGTACAAACAAGTGTCCTTAAAACTGACAAGCAAGGAACCTCTAATAATCACTCATAAAATCCCATGGCTTCCAGTATCACCTGTACACTGATGACACTCAGATCTACCTCTCTGGCCCAGACGTCACCTCTCTGCTGTCCAGAATCCCGGGTGTCTATCAGCCTTATCCTCCTTCTTCTCCTCTCACTAACTAAAACTCAACATAGACAAAATGGAATCTTTCCTCCATCTCGCCACTTTCCTTCCCAGATCTATCGATCACAATAAATGACATCACACTTTGCCATGTACCCGAAGTCTACAGCGCCGGAGTAATCCTTGACCCTTCTTATCCTTCAAACCGCACATCCAAGCTCTCACCACCTCCTGCCGCCTCCAGCTCAAAAATATGTCCAGAATCCGTCCCTTCTTCAACCCTCAATCTGCTAAACTACTAGTGCATGCCCTCATCATCTCCTGTCTGGACTACTGCAACCTCCTCCTCTGTGGCCTCCCTGCTAACACTCTTGTACATCTCCAATCTGTCCATAACTCTGCTGCCCGACTAATCCACCTCTCTCCTCGCTGCTCCTCCACTTCTCCCCTCTGCAAATCCCTCCCCTGGCTCCCAATTCCCCAGTGTATCCAATTAAAACTACTAACATTGACTTACAAAGCCGTCCACAATCTGTCCCCCATATATTCTGAACAATCTCAGAATCATCCAACTCATATTCTTCAATCCTCCAAGATCTCCCCTATCCTCCTCACACTTGTGCGTTCCTCATCTAACCACACTGCAAGACTTCACCTGAGCATCCCATTCTCTGGACTCTGCCACCCAAATATCTGACTGTCCCACATCCGTAACCTTCAAGCGAACCCTGAAATCCATCTTCAAAAGCCTACAGCCTGCAATGACCACAGTCCACTCACCCCCTGGACTGACTCAACCACCTGGACCTGGCACTCCCCAAACCCCTGGACTGGCGCTCAACACCATCAACCTGGCGCCCACAACCACCCAGCAACCCAACTATTCTCCCTCCTCTCCCTGTAGAATGTAAGTCACTAAGACACTGGTCCTCTCTCCCTCTAACCTGTCTGTCACTGTTAGTACTGTTCATTGTATTTTAACTTTTGTATTAACCCTTCTCATGTACAGACCATGAATCAAGTCTCTATAATAAATAATAATAATAAAACAAAAAATATTTTATAGATGTAACCAGCGCTCCATGCCGTAAAAAGTCCACTCCACGTCCATTGGTCCAATAGTCTGTAGTTCATGGCCAGCTCCTCACAGGTACAATTTCCTCATGTTTTCGCCAACAGAACACAAGAACAAACCTTAGATAAGTGTTAGGCGGGCAATGATGTCACACACTGGCAGACACAGACGAAAAGGGCCCTAGTGAAAGACCAATAAATGGGCTGTTTGCAGCCCAAGAGCTTATCAGCACAATTCCACCTGGTTTGGAGGTAGAAATGGGCCCCATAACTCCTTGGGCCCCTGTGCGGTTGTACAGGCTGCACCAATGATTTGTCCCCTCTGATGTCACATCCAGGACCCTCCAATGTTCAGAGCGCGGTCGTCCACTCATTTCTCATTCTCATAGTTTTACGGCTCCAAAATTGGCTGCAATTTCCCTTGTGTGCACAAAAATTGGCATCACATTTTGGTGCAGTCTCCCCTTTTTCTAGCCAAAAACACAAAAACAAACCTCAAATAATTTTGGCAGGTGATGATGTCATGTCTAGGACCCTCCAATGGCCAGAACATGGTGGCTCACTCTTCTCAATCTAACTCCTCAGTAGCACAATTGTGGTGAGGGGGTGCCAGACCCAATGTGCAGCCAGTGATATAGGCTTAGGGTATACAGAAGGTCCTTCTGTTTTGGGGGTCTCTGCTTTCACATACAGTAAGTCAGCAGGTTAATGTTTGGTGGACGTCGTGCGATGTTGCTTTGTAGAGTAATGGGACCTAATGTGGTACAAGAGATTGGTTTTGACCAACCTGATCACGGGGCTTAGAGGGCTTGTGCCATAAACAGCATATATATCACCTATCTACAGTATAGGGATCAATGTATGAGTCCTGGTGGGCTGATAGCTGAGGACCCCACAATCCAAAGTTACAAGGGTCCCAAAATCTTTTGTTATTGGAGCTATACTGAGCATGTGCAAACTCACCATCTATAGGAGTGATGGTCGCATATGCTCAGTCCTGCTTCATTCACACAGGACACTTCTGCTCTTCTGTTTTTGTTCACTTATAATTACAAAGGATCCATGCAAAATAGTGCAATGCACATGATGCAGGACACAGTAGAGTGATGGGGTTGTGGATGACAGTAGAGTCATTGGTCATGTTGGTGATTGCTACATCTGTATGGAAATTGATTTCCATATTCAAGGTCATGGCCATCCGAGATGTCACCGTCTGGCAACAGATGCACTGCTGCAACCTCTAGATAGGTCATCAATATCAGATCAAGGGGGGGTTGACATGCAGGACCCTACAACAATCAAGTAGTTGCATCCAGAAGTATCATGTAAGGAGGTGAAAAAGCTCAGCTCTGTACACTGCCCAGAGGTCATTTGTGGTACTGCAAGTCAGTACACATTTATTAGAATAGCAGCTAAACTGCAGTACCCAAGAACAGACACTAGTCGGTAAGTGGCGCTGTTGTGTTCTGGCTCTGCTCTTACATCAAGCTGCCTTAGGACATTTTGTTAGCAGGGAGCCAGTCCCCATAGATTTGACATTAATGACCCCCTCCTAAAAAAAGATCGTCAATATATCAGTCATAGACAACCCCTTTAAATATACTCTCTGTGATGACATCAATCAGTGATTTCCAAAATTACCCACATTTGGACCCAAATTATTGGTGTAAGCATGATATAAAGTAATTTTAGGAAGTCTTCCTGACATATTTGGCATAATGACCCCCTCTAAAAAAGATCGTAAATATATCAGTCATAGACAACCCCTTAAATATACTCTGACATCAACCAGTGACATCACAAATTACCATATTTGGACCCAATTTATTGGTGTAAGCTTGATATAAAGTAATTTTAGGAGGTCTTCCTGATATATTGGCATAATGACCCTTCCTAAAAAAAGATCGTCAATATATCAAACATAGACAATCCCTATAAATAGACTATCTGTGATGACATCATCAACCAGTGACATCACAAATTACTTATAGCTGAACACAAATTAATGACCAAGACATACAGTGATTTCAGGAGGTCTTTTTGATATATTTGGCGCATCTTGCTCATAAGACGACAGATCTGGCACTTCTGATAAATCTCCCCCCTTGTGTTCTTTCATATCTCTCATCTTGGTACTAAATTATAATTTAAATTCTTACCATGAAGATTTGTGATTTTACGTTGGCTTTATAATTTAGTGTCTTGCTGTGTGCGGCGTGCAGCAGGTGGAGCAGCTGTGTGCGGACTGACAGCTGGAGACGTCGTCTCCGCTCCGACTGTTGTATGCCGCACGTGTAGGAGACAATAGCTAATTGTCATTAGGGCCGTGTACGCGGCAGAGGCGGCGCATGGAGAATCCCACTCTCCGCTGTTTTCTATTACTCGCAGTCCTGACATTTGGCAATTCATTTCTCGCCGCTCACAAATGAATGGGCGCTGCGAGCGGGGGTATAATTACATTTCGGAGGAAGCCGAGATATTACATGATAAAATATGCATGTTGTCACTTGTTATTTCTTATAGTACGATGATTTATTGGGAAGTTTTTTTGTGTTTGGGGGAAAAAAATAAAATAAAAAGCGACTCCCAGATGTGCGGAGATTTCACGGAATCCTCCGACTGTTCGGGAAATTGATTTATTAACCCCTTTATGATATCACTGGTCCCATGCGAGGCTTAGAGCAATAGTGAATGGCTGAGATTGTGACCTGAGATACGATCAGATATTATGGAAAGAAAAGCCGCATCTATAGAGTTCATTATAAGATATTGGATTGAAGATTGTGCTGGAAAACCCCAAAGACTACGGGCAGCCAATGCTCGAAACGTTCAGCCAATGCTCGGAACGTGCAGCCATGCTCGGAATGTGCAGCCAATGCTCGGAACGTGCAGCCAATGCTCGGAACGTTCAGCCAATGCTCGGAACGTGCAGCCAATGCTCGGAACGTTCAGCCAATGCTCGGAACGTTCAGCCAATGCTCGGAACGTGCAGCCAATGCTCGGAACGTTCAGCCAATGCTCGGAACGTTCAGCCAATGCTCGGAACGTTCAGCCAATGCTCGGAACGTTCAGCCAATGCTCGGAACGTGCAGCCATGCTCGGAATGTGCAGCCAATGCTCGGAATGTGCAGCCAATGCTCGGAATGTGCAGCCAATGCTCGGAACGTGCAGCCAATGCTCGGAACGTGCAGCCATGCTCGGAATGTGCAGCCAATGCTCGGAACGTTCAGCCAATGCTCGGAACGTTCAGCCAATGCTCGGAACGTTCAGCCAATGCTCGGAACGTTCAGCCAATGCTCGGAACGTGCAGCCATGCTCGGAATGTGCAGCCTATGCTCG
>JARQOC010000006.1:682541-701350 GCA_033576535.1 Allobates femoralis | reverse complement strand
TGCTCAGTATTGATGATAAGTATTCTGCCCCTTTGCTCAATATTGATGATAAGTATTCAGCCCCTTTGCTCAGTATTGATGATAAGTATTCAGCCCCTTTGCTCAGTATTGATGATAAGTATTCAGCCCCTTTGCTCAGTATTGATGATAAGTATTCAGCCCCTTTGCTCAGTATTGATGATACGTATTCAGCCCCTTTGCTCAGCATTGATGATAAGTATTCAGCCCCTTTGCTCAGTATTGATGATAATTATTCAGTCCCTTTGCTCAGTATTGATGATAAGTATTCAGCCCCTTTGCTCAGTATTGATGATAAGTATTCAGCCCCTTTGCTCAGTATTGGTGATAAGTATTCAGCCCCTTTGCTCAGTATTGATGATAATTATTCAGCCCCTTTGCTCAGTATTGATGATAAGTATTCAGCCCCTTTGCTCAGTATTGATGATAAGTATTCAGCCCCTTTGCTCAGTATTGATGATAAGTATTCAGCCCCTTTGCTCAGTATTGGTGATAAGTATTCAGCCCCTTTGCTCAGCATTGATGATAAGTATTCAGCCCCTTTGCTCAGTATTGATGATAAGTATTCAGCCCCTTTGCTCAGTATTGATGATAAGTATTCAGCCCCTTTGCTCAGTATTGATGATAAGTATTCAGCCCCTTTGCTCAGTATTGATGATAAGTATTCAGCCCCTTTGCTCAGTATTGATGATAAGTATTCAGCCCCTTTGCTCAGTATTGATGATAAGTATTCAGCCCCTTTGCTCAGTGTTGATGATAAGTATTCAGCCCCTTTGCTCAGTATTGGTGATAAGTATTCAGCCCCTTTGCTCAGTATTGATGATAAGTATTCAGCCCCTTTGCTCAGTGTTGGTGATAAGTATTCAGCCCCTTTGCTCAGTATTGATGATAAATATTCAGCCCCTTTGCTCAGTATTGATGATACGTATTCAGCCCCTTTGCTCAGTATTGATGATAAATATTCAGTCCCTTTGCTCAGTATTGAGTATTTGCCCGTTTTGAGCTCGTACAGCCATGAGTCTTCTTGGGAATGATGCAGTTTCCCCCCTGGATTTGGGGATCCTCTCATTCTTCCTTGCAGATCCTCTCAGTGCCGTCAGGTTGGATGGTGAACGTTGGTGGAGCCATTTTCAGGTCTCTCCAGAGATGCTCCATTGGGTTTAGGTCCGGGCTCTGGCTGGGCCGGTCAGGAATGGGCACAGACATGTTGTGAAGCCGCTCCTTTGTTATTTTAGCTGTGGCTTAGGGTCATTGTCTTGTTGGAAGGTGAATCTTCAGCCAAGTCTGAGGTCCAGAGCTCTGGAAGAGGTTTTCCTCCAGGAGATCTCTGTACTTGGCCACATTCATGTTTCCTTCAATTGTAACCAGTCGTCCTGTCCCTGCAGCTGAACCCCCCATAGCCTGATGCTGCCTCCACCATGTCTCACTGTTGGGATGGTGTTGGGCAGGTGATGAGCGGTGCCTGGTTTTCTCCATCGCTTACAATTATCACCAGAAAGTTCTATCTTCATCTCATCAGAGCAGAGAATCTTATTCCTCATAGTCTGGGATCCTTCATGTGTTTTCCTGTAATCTCTATGCGGCTTTCATATGTCTTGCACTGGGGAGAAGCTTTCGTCAGGCCGCTCTGCCGTAAAGGCCCGACTGGTGGAGGCTGCAGTGATTGGTGACTTCTCCCATCTCCCTGCTCTCTGGAGCTCAGCCACAGGGATCTTGGGGATCTTCTTTACCTCTCACCAAGGCTCTTCTCCCATAATTGCTCAGGTTAGCTGGACGGCCAGGTCTAGGAAGACTTCTGGTGGTCCCAAACTTCTTCCACTTAAGGACTATGGAGGCCACTGTGCTCTTAGGAACATTGAGTACTGCAGAAATTCTTTTGTAACCTTGGCCAGATCCGTGCCTTGCCGAGTTCTGTCTCTGAGCTCCTTGGGCAGTTCCTTTGACCTCATGCTTCTCATTTGGTCAGACATGCACTGTGAGCTGTGAGGTCTTATATAGACAGATGTGCGCCTTTCCAAATCAAGTCCTATCAACTTAATTAAACACAGCCGGACCCTAATGAAGGAGTAGAACCATCTCATGTAGGATCACAAGGAAATTGACAGCATGTGACTTAAATATGAGTGTCCGAGCAAAGGGGCTGAATACTTATGACCATGTGATATTTCAGTTTTTCTTTTTTAAAATTTGCACAATTTCTGTTTTTTTCAATTATGATGGGGTGCAGAGTGCACTAATGAGGAAAAAGGAACTTTTTTGAATTTACCAAATTGTTGCAATGAAACAAAGAGTAAAAAATGTAAAAGAGTCTGAATAATCTCCATACCCCCTGTATAGTGCGCTATGATATGGTTCAGTAATATAACCCATTCACCCCCCGGCAATTTTCCCTTTTTTTGTTTTTTCCTCCACTTTTTCACAGATCCATAATGTTTTTATTTTTCCGTCAATACAGACATATGAGGGTTGTTATTTTTTGCGTGACAAGTTGTACTTTTCAATGAAATGATTTATTTTACCATATAGTGACTGGAAAATGAAAGAAAAATTCCAAGGGCGGTGAAATTGCAAAAAAAAAGGGAAATTAAACAATGGTTTTTTTTTATTTTTTTTTTTCATCATGTTCACTATATGGTAACACTGACGTGTCAGTATGATGTCTGGGGTCAGTACTATATGGTAACACTGAGGTGTCGTTATGATGTCTGGGGTCAGTACTATATGGTAACACTGACATGTCAGTATGATGTCTGGGGTCAGTACTATATGGTAACACTGAGGTGTCGTATGATGTCTGGGGTCAGTACTATATGGTAAACTGAGTGTCGGTATGATGTCTGGGGTCAGTACTATATGGTAACACTGAGTGTCAGTATGATGTCTGGGGTCAGTACTATATGGTAACACTGAGGTGTCGGTATGATGTCTGGGGTCAGTACTATATGGTAACACTGATGTGTCGTATGATGTCTGGGTCAGTACTATATGGTAACACTGATGTGTCGGTATGATGTCTCGGGTCAGTACTATATGGTAACACTGAGGTGTCGTATGATTGTCTGGGTCAGTACTATATGGTAACACTGACATGTCGGTATGATGTCTGGGGTCAGTACTATATACGGTAACACTGAGTGTCGGTATGATGTCTGGGGTCAGTACTATATGGTAACACTGATGGTGTCGGTATGATGTCTCGGGGTCAGTACTATATGGGTAACACTGAGGTGTCGGTATGATTCTGGGTCAGTACTATATGGTAACACTGAGGTGTCGGTATGATGTCTGGGGTCAGTACTATATGTAACACTGAGTGTCGGTATGATGTCTGGGTCAGTACTATATGGTAACACTGAGGTGTCGGTATGATGTCTGGGGTCAGTACTATATAGGTAACACTGAGTGTCGTATGTCTGGGTAGTATATGTCCTGAGGGTCTAAGTGTATACTATATGGTAACACTGAGTGTCGGTATGATGTCTGGGTCAGTACTATATGGTAACACTGAGGTGTCGGTATGATGTCTGGGGTCAGTACTATATGGTACACTGAGTGTCGGTATGATGTCTGGGGTCAGTACTATATGGTAACACTGAGGTGTCGGTATGATGTCTGGGGTCAGTACTATATGGTAAACTGAGGTGTCAGTATGATGTCTGGGGTCAGTACTATATGGTAACATGAGGTGTCGGTGTATGTGTCTGGGGTCAGTACTATATGGTAACACTGACGTGTCAGTATGATGTCTGGGGTCAGTACTATATGGTAACATTGAGGTGTCGGTAGTGATGTCTGGGGTCAGTACTATATGGTAACACTGACGTGTCAGTATGATGTCTGGGGTCAGTACTATATGGTAACACTGAGTGTCGGTATGATGTCTGGGGTCAGTACTATATGGTAACACTGAGGTTGTCATGTATGATTGTCTGTGGGTCAGTACTATATGGTAACACTGAGGTGTCGTATGATGTCTGGGGTCAGTACTATAGGTAACACTGAGTGTGTCGGTATGATGTCTGGGGTCAGTACTATACTGGTAACACTGATGTGTCGGTATGATGCTGGGTCAGTACTATATGGTAACACTGATGTGTCGGTATGATGTCTCGGGTCAGTACTATATGGTAACACTGAAGTCGGTATGATTTCTGGGTCAGTACTATATGTAACACTGATGTCGGTATGATGTCTGGGGTCAGTACTATATGGTAACACTGAGGTGTCGGTATGATGTCTGGGGTCAGTACTATATGTAACACTGAGGTGTCGGTATGATGTCTGGGGTCAGTACTATATAGTAACACTGAGGTGTCGGTATGATGTCTGGGGTCAGTACTATATGTAACACTGAGGTGTCGGTATGATGTCTGGGGTCAGTACTATATGGTAACACTGATGTGTCGGTATGATGTCTGGGTCAGTACTATATGGTAACACGATGTGTCGGTATGATGTCTCGGGTCAGTACTATATGGTAACACTGAGTGTCGGTATGATGTCTGGGGTCAGTACTATATGGTAACACTGATGTGTCGGTATGATGTCTGGGGTCAGTACTATATGGTAACACTGAGGTGTCGGTATGATGTCTGGGGTCAGTACTATATGGTAACACTGAGTGTCGGTATGATGTCTGGGGTCAGTACTATATGGTAACCATGCATGAGTGGGTAGTACATGGTAATGATGTCTATGATGTCTGGGTCAGTACTATATGGTAACACTGATGTGTCGGTATGATGTCTCGGGTCAGTACTATATGGTAACACCGAGGTGTCGGTATGATGTCTGGGGTCAGTACTATATGGTAACACTGATGTGTCGGTATGATGTCTGGGGTCAGTACTATATGGTAACACTGAGGTGTCGGTATGATGTCTGGGGTCAGTACTATATGGTAACACTGAGGTGTCGGTATGATGTCTGGGGTCAGTACTATATGGTAACACTGATGTGTCGGTATGATGTCTCGGGTCAGTACTATATGGTAACACCGAGGTGTCGGTATGATGTCTGGGGTCAGTACTATATGGTACCACTGAGGTGTCGGTATGATGTCTCCGGTCAGTACTATATGGTAACACTGACGTGTAAGTATGATGTCTGGGGTCAGTACTATATGGTAACACTGATGTGTAAGTATGATGTCTGGGGTCAGTACTATATGGTAACACTGACGTGTAAGTATGATGTCTGGGGTCAGTACTATATGGTAACACTGATGTGTAAGTATGATGTCTGGGGTCAGTACTATATGGTAACACTGACGTGTCGGTATGATGTCTGGGGTCAGTACTATATGCTAACACTGATGTGTTGAAGTGTAATAATACATAATAATATTTAGGCAAAAATAATATCATAAATATTTATTAATAAATAATAAATATTTTTGAAAATGGCTTTGATTAGAAGGTAAAGTGCTTGGATCCTTCATCTGTTCATACAAATCTGCTAAGAGCTGAAAAGACTAAATAATATGTAAATTTCAACAGTGGTTTTATAGAAATCCACATTAGTGTTGCTGGCGGTCCGGATCCCCCGGCCGGGGGCGTTAATGCCCTCGACTTCTCCATTGTATTGATTCCCCATTGTTAACCTTTATTTATTGCTTGTTTATGTTCCTCACACATCAATAAGAAAAGGCAGAAGCAACAAACAGCGAAAGGTCAGATATCATAGAAGAAGGCGGCATCTCACCTGCGGCCCTCTGTAATGAACACACAGAGCCCGGAAAGGTCACCGGACGACGCGCCAGGAAGACTCACAACAACACAACACGGCCGACAATCATTGTGTAACCGTCTGATGTATCACACAATGTCCCTGTCACTAAATAAATTACTCCTCAGACACTCAAATATTCTGTTTCTGGAAGCAACATATTATAGTAGTTATATTCTTGTATATAGGGGCAGTATTATAGTAGTTATATTCTTGTACATAGGAGCAGTATTATAGTAGTTATATTCTTGTATATAGGAGCAGTATTATAGTAGTTATATTCTTGTATATAGGGGCAGTATTATAGTAGTTATATTCTTGTATATAGGAGCAGTATTATAGTAGTTATATTCTTGTATATAGGGGCAGTATTATAGTAGCTATATTCTTGTATATAGGAGCAGTATTATAGTAGTTATATTCTTGTATATAGGAGCAGTATTATAGTAGTTATATTCTTGTATATAGGAGCAGTATTATAGTAGTTATATTCTTGTATATAGGGCGTAAGTATTATAAGTAGTTATATTCTTGTATATAGGAGCAGTATTATAGTAGTTATATTCTTGTATATAGGAGCAGTATTATAGTAGTTATATTCTTGTATATAGGAGCAGTATTATAGTAGTTATATTCTTGTATATAGGAGCAGTATTATAGTAGTTATATTCTTGTACATAGGAGCAGTATTATAGTAGTTATATTCTTGTATATAGGAGCAGTATTATAGTAGTTATATTCTTGTACATAGGAGCAGTATTATAGTAGTTATTTTCTTGTATATAGGGGCAGTATTATAGTAGTTATATTCTTGTACATAGGGCAGTATTATAGTAGTTATATTCTTGTACATAGGAGCAGTATTATAGTAGTTATATTCTTGTATATAGGGGCAGTATTATAGTAGTTATATTCTTGTATATAGGGGCAGTATTATAGCAGTTATATTCTTGTACATAGTGGCAGTATTATAGTAGTTATATTCTTGTATATAGGAGCAGTATTATAGAGTTATATTCTTTTACATAGGAGCAGTATTATAGCAGTTATATTCTTGTATATAGGAGCAGTATTATAGTAGTTATATTCTTGTATATAGGAGCAGTGTTATAGTAGTTATATTCTTGTATATAGGAGCAGTTTATAGTAGTTATATTCTTGTATATAGGGCAGTATTATAGTAGTTATATTCTTGTATATAGGGCAGTATTATAGTAGTTATATTCTTGTACATAGGGCAGGTATTATAAGACTTAATTATATTCTTGTACATAGGAGCAGTATTATAGTAGTTATATTCTTGTATATAGGAGCAGTATATATAGATAGGTTATTATATGTTTTTTTAATAGGGCAGTATTATAGTAGTTATATTCTTGTATATAGGAGCAGTATTATAGTAGTTATATTCTTGTACATAGGAGCAGTATTATAGTAGTTATTTTCTTGTATATAGGGGCAGTATTATAGTAGTTATATTCTTGTACATAGGGGCAGTATTATAGTAGTTATATTCTTGTACATAGGGCAGTATTATAGTAGTTATATTCTTGTATATAGGGCAGTATTATAGTAGTTATATTCTTGTATATAGGGCAGTATTATAGCAGTTATATTCTTGTACATAGGGCAGTATTATAGTTATTCTTATATTTTGTTATATAGGAGCAGTATTATAGTAGTTATATTCTTTTACATAGGAGCAGTATTATAATAGTTATATTCTTGTATATAGGAGCAGTATTATAGTAGTTATATTCTTGTAATAGGGCAGTAGTTATAGTAGTTATATTCTTGTATATAGGAGCAGTGTTATAGTAGTTATATTCTTGTATATAGGGGCAGTATTATAGTAGTTATATTCTTGTATATAGGGGCAGTGTTATAGTAGTTATATTCTTGTAATAGGGGCAGTATTATAGTAGTTATATTCTTGTATATAGGGGCAGTTTATAGTAGTTATATTCTTGTACATAGGGCAGTATTATAGTAGTTATATTCTTGTATATAGGGGCAGTATTATAGTAGTTATATTCTTGTATATAGGGGCAGTGTTATAGTAGTTATATTCTTGTACATAGGGCAGTATTATAGTAGTTATATTCTTGTATATAGGAGCAGTATTATAGTAGTTATATTCTTGTATATAGGGGCATATTATAGTATTATATCTGAATAGGAGTTTATAGATATATTCTTGTATATAGGAGCAGTATTATAGTAGTTATATTCTTGTATATAGGAGCAGTATTATAGTAGTTATATTCTTGTACATAGGAGCAGTATTATAGTAGTTATATTCTTGTACATAGGAGACAGTATTATAGTAGTTATATTCTTGTATATAGGAGCAGTATTATAGTAGTTATATTCTTGTATATAGGGGCAGTATTATAGTAGTTATATTCTTGTATATAGGGGCAGTATTATAGTAGTTATATTCTTGTATATAGGAGCAGTATTATAGTAGTTATATTCTTGTACATAGGAGCAGTATTATAGTAGTTATATTCTTGTTATAGGAGCAGTATTATAGTAGTTATATTCTTGTATATAGGAGCAGTATTATAGTAGTTATATTCTTGTATATAGGGGCAGTATTATAGTAGTTATATTCTTGTAATAGGGCAGTATTATAGTAGTTATATTCTTGTATATAGGAGCAGTATTATAGTAGTTATATTCCTGTACATAGGAGCAGTAGTATAGTAGTTATATTCTTGTATATAGGGGCAGTATTATAGTAGTTATATTCTTGTATATAGGGGCAGTATTATAGTAGTTATATTCTTGTATAATAGGGGCAGTATTATAGTAGTTATATTCTTGTACATAGGAGCAGTATTATAGTAGTTATATTCTGTAATAGGAGCAGTATATAGTAGTTATATTCTTGTATATAGGGCAGTATTATAGTAGTTATATTCTTGTATATAGGGGCAGTATTATAGTAGTTATATTCTTGTATATAGGAGCAGTATTATAGTAGTTATATTCTTGTATATAGGGGCAGTATTATAATAGTTATATTCTTGTATATAGGAGCAGTATTATAGTAGTTATATCTTGATATAGGGGCAGTATTATAGTAGTATTCTGGTATATAGGGCATAATACAGTAGTTATATTCTTGTATATAGGAGAGTTTTATAGTAGTTAATTCTTGATATGGAGCAGTATATAGTAGTTATATTCTTGTATATAGAGGCAGTATTATCTTATATATAAAACCCGAAGGCCACTTCCTGAAAAGGCGAAGGCCACTTCCGTGATGGCCTTCGCCCAGGGACTGGTGACGTCAGCCAGTGCAGGGCCCCCCTGCTACAGGCAGCGGCACAGGAACGTTCCGATCTCGGAAGTTCCGTGTGCCCTCCAACCACTCCCCTCCACTCTCTGCCCTCCACACATGCTGCGCGTCTAGAGAGGAGGGAGGGCGGGACTTCCTCTCCTGCAGGTCTGCCCGCCCCTCCTCTCCTCCTACAGTACATCTGATTCCCGGCCCGTGGTGAGTCTGCCCTGCCGGCTCCAGCAGCCTCTGCCCTACCGGCTCCAGCCTCCTCTGCCCTGCCCTCTGCCATGGCCTCTGCCCTGCCCTCTGCCATGGCCTCTGCCCTCCAGCCTCCTCTGCCCTCCCCTGTGCCCTGGCCTCTGCCCTCCAGCCTCCTCTGCCCTGGCCTCTGCCCTCCAGCCTCCTCTGCCCTGGCCTCTGCCCTCCAGCCTCCTCTGCCCTGGCCTCTGCCCTCCAGCCTCCTCTGCCCTCCCCTCTGCCCTGGCCTCTGCCCTCCAGCCTCCTCTGCCCTGGCCTCTGCCCTCCAGCCTCCTCTGCCCTGCCCTCTGCCCTCCAGCCTCCTCTGCCCTGCCCTCTGCCCTCCAGCCTCCTCTGCCCTGCCCTCTGCCCTCCAGCCTCCTCTGCCCTGGCCTCTGCCCTCCAGCCTCCTCTGCCCTGGCCTCTGCCCTCCAGCCTCCTCTGCCCTCCAGCCTCCTCTGCCCTGGCCTCTGCCCTCCAGCCTCCTCTGCCCTGCCCTCTGCCCTCCAGCCTCCTCTGCCCTGCCCTCTGCCCTCCAGCCTCCTCTGCCCTGGCCTCTGCCCTCCAGCCTCCTCTGCCCTGGCCTCTGCCCTCCAGCCTCCTCTGCCCTGGCCTCTGCTCTCCAGCCTCCTCTGCCCTAGCCTCTGCCCTCCAGCCTCTTCTGCCCTGGCCTCTGCCCTCCAGCCTCCTCTGCCCTGGCCTCTGCCCTGGCCTCTGCCATCCAGCCTCCTCTGCCCTCCCCTCTGCCCTGGCCTCTGCCCTTCAGCCTCCTCTGTCCTGGCCTCTGCCCTCCAGCCTCCTCTGCCCTGGCCTCTGCCCTCCAGCCTCCTCTGCCCAGGCCTCTGCCCTCCAGCCTCCTCTGCCCTGCCCTCTGCCCTGGCCTCTGCCCTCCAGCCTCCTCTGCCCTGGCCTCTGCCCTCCAGCCTCCTCTGCCCTCCCCTCTGCCCTGGCCTCTGCCCTCCAGCCTCCTCTGCCCTGGCCTCTGCCCTCCAGCCTCCTCTGCCCTGCCCTCCAGCCTCCTCTGCCCTGGCCTCTGCCCTCCAGCCTCCTCTCCCAGTCCTCTGCCCTCCTGCCTCCGCTCTCCTCTCCCAGTCCTCTGCCCTCCTGCCTCCGCTCTCCTCTCCCTGTCCTCTGCCCTCCAGCCTCCACTCGCTTCTCCCTGTCCTCTGCCCTCCAGCCTCCCCTCTACTCTCCCTGTCCTCTGCCCTCCAGCCTCCGCCCTCCTCTGCCCCCCAGCCTCCACTCTCCTCTCCCTGTCCTCTGCCCTCCAGCCTCCACTCTCCTCTCCCTGTCCTCTGCCCTCCAGCCTCCACTCTCCTCTCCCTGTCCTCTGCCCTCCAGCCTCCACCCTCCAGCCTCCGCTCTGCTCTCCCTGTCCTCTGCCCTCCAGCCTCCGCTTCCCTCTCCCTGTCCTCTGCCTTCCAGCCTTCGCTCTCCTCTCCCTGTCCTCTGCCCTCCAGCCTCCGCTCTCCTCTCCCTGTCCTCTGCCCTCCAGCCTCCGCTCTCCTCTCCCTGTCCTCTGCCCTCCAGCTTCCGCTCTCCTCTCCCTGTCCTCTGCCCTCCAGCCTCCTCTCTCCTCTTCCAGTCCTCTGCTCTCCAGCCTCCGCTCTCCTCTCCCTGTCCTCTGCTCTCCAGCCTCCAGCCTCTGCTCTCCTCTGCCCTCCAGCCTCCACTCTCCTCTCCCTCTCCTCTACCCTCCACCTTCCGCTCTCCTCTCCCTCTCCTCCGCCCTCCAGCCTCCACTCGCTTCTCCCTGTCCTCTGCCCTCCAGCCTCCGCTCTACTCTCCCTGTCCTCTGCCCTCCAGCCTCCGCTCTCCTCACCCCTCCATATGCAATGTACAGTATGTGTGTATATGTGTGTATGTACGCACTTCCGTCACTTTGTCCACACTTCCCTCAACTTTGTACACACACACACATACACACACACACACTCCGCTATACTTACCACCGGCCCTGCGTCCGCTGCCTGGATCCTCAGTCGACATGTCGCTGCCCCCAAACTACTGGATCCAATATAGCGTCCAAGATGTCTCGCAAAACTACCCGGACAACATATTGGATCCAGTTGTCCGGGGGCGGCGACATGTCGACTCAGGATCCAGGCGGCGGGGAAGATGCAGGGTCGGTGGAAAGTATAGCGGAGTGTATGTGTGTGCTGACCACTCTGCCCACGGCGCTGCGCTGACCACTCTGCCCACGGCGCTGCACTGACCACTCTGCCCACGGCGCTGCGCTGACCACACTGCCCATGGCGCTGCGCTGACCACTCTGCCCACGCCGCTGCACTGACCACTCTGCCCACGCCGCTGCAGCTGACCACTCTGCCCACGCCGCTGCGCTGACCAATTTCACCGCACTCACTGCTAACCACTGAGCCACCCCACTCACTGCTAACCACTGAGCCACTGCACTCACTGCTAACCACTGAGCCACTGCACTCACTGCTAACCACTGAGCCACTGCACTCACTGCTAACCACTGAGCCACTGCACTCACTGCTACCCACTGAGCCACCGCACTCACTGCTAACCACTGAGCCACCCCACTCACTGCTAACCACTGCGCCACCGCACTCACTGCTAACCACTGAGCCACCCCACTCACTGCTAACCACTGCGCCACCGCACTCACTGCTAACCACTGCGCCACCGCACTCACTGCTAACCACTGCGCCACCGCACTCACTGCTAACCACTGAGCCACCGCACTCACTGCTAACCACTGCGCCACCGCACTCACTGCTAACCACTGCGCCACCGCACTCACTGCTAACCACTGCGCCACCGCACTCACTGCTAACCACTGAGCCACCGCACTCACTGCTAACCACTGCGCCACCGCACTCACTGCTAACCACTGAGCCACCGCACTCACTGCTAACCACTGAGCCAGCGCACTCACTGCTAACCACTGAGCCACCGCACGCAGTACTAAGCACTGAGCCACCGCACTCACTGCTAACCACTGAGCCACCGCACTCACTGCTAACCACTGAGCCACCGCACGCAGTACTAAGCACTGAGCCACCGCGCATTGCTAACCACTGAGTCACCTCTATACACACAATTAATTTCACCGCACTCCCCTAACTATTACTAAATAAACTATATATGCATTCTAGACTACCCGATTCTTTAGAATCGGGCTGCCATCTAGTAGTAGTTATATTCTTGTATATAGCGGCAGTATTATAGTAGTTATATTCTTGTATATAGGGGCAGTATTGTAGTAGTTATAGTCTTGTATATAGGGGCAGTATTATAGTAGTTATATTCTTGTATATAGGAGCAGTATTATAGTAGATATATTCTTGTATATAGGTGCAGTATTATAGTAGTTATATTCTTGTATATAGGTGCAGTATTATAGTAGTTATAGTCTTGTACATAGGAGCAGTATTATAGTAGTTATATTCTTGTACATAGGAGCAGTATTATAGTAGTTATATTCTTGTACATAGGAGCAGTATTATAGTAGTTATATTCTTGTACATAGGAGCAGTATTATAGTAGTTATAGTCTTGTATATAGGAGCAGTATTATAGTAGTTATATTCTTGTATATAGGAGCAGTATTATAGTAGTTATATTCTTGTATATAGGGGCAGTATTATAGTAGTTATATTCTTGTATATGGGGGCAGTATTATAGTAGTTATATTCTTGTATATAGGGGCAGTATTATAGTAGTTATACTCTTGTATATAGGAGCAGTATTATAGTAGTTATATTCTTGTATATAGGAGCAGTATTATAGTAGTTATATTCTTGTATATAGGAGCAGTATTATAGTAGTTATATTCTTGTATATAGGAGCAGTATTATAGTAGTTATATTCTTGTACATAGGAGCAGTATTATAGTAGTTATATTCTTGTACATAGGAGCAGTATTATAGTAGTTATATTCTTGTATATAGAGGCTGTATGTTGAATCTAAACTTTTATAATGTTGTTTTCTTGTGAATGACTACAATCTTGACTGCAGATGTGACAGACGTTGGGTTGATGCTGGCATTAGTTAATCTTGATTTTCTGATTGACAGAGAGACAATACGTCATTTATATATCGACTTCTCCAATCCTCGGTTCCTTGACTTTTGACAAACAGGAAACTTGTCAAGATGGGATCCCTCGTCTGAGTGAGATCAGGCTTCTGTGTGACTTTGTAACACTGTAGACACGGGATCAATGTCACATTACGAATGGTGAAATTTTACTTACACTGGTGGATCCCTACAAGATCATCAAAAATCACAGTGCACTGATTCTATGGGTTCTCTTCTGACACATGTTATTATTATTACTTATTTATATAGCACCTTTAATTCTACTTCTTACCAATCTATCACAGTAATGACTAAGCAGGTATTTTTTACCTATATCAGGTGTTTTAGTGATGGGATCAGGATGCAAAGACCTATAGGGATTGTGGTAGCCCAAGAACAGCACTGTAGTTTGGGGAGGGCACAGTCATTATTATTAACATTTGTGAGCCCTTTACAGAATTATATTTGTTAACTGTAATTCTAATGAGTATTTGTTACCAAACTTCAATACAATCTGCATATTTTACTCCTTAGATATCTTAGCCCTGATGGGGCTGGTGAACTTACTTTTATAGCAAAACTAGCTGTGGAGCCCGGCATTGCCCAGGTGTAATGCCTAGTGATGAGCGAGCATGCTCGCCACTACTCGGTGCTCGCACGAGTATCACTGTACTCGGGCGACTCGCTGAGCACCGAGTAATCTCGCGATACTCGTGCTGTGCTCGTGGTCCTCATCCCTGCATGTTGGCGCTGTTTAGAGAGCCAGCCCACGTGCAGGGATTAGCAAATAGAAAAACAAGCGGTGTCAGAGGATTGGAGCGCTAAAGAAACCACGGGTTGGTGATTAGATTACCGATAATTTATTGCACGAACAGCAGGGGTCCAGTATGCCACAACGCGTTTCGACGCACAGATGCGTCTTTCTCAAGTGGACTTCTCAGGACTATTCTAGGAGGACATAGGCAGAGTGATCCAGATCGGAGTCCAAGCTTTCCAGTGACCAGAACAGTCCTTCTCAGGACTAATCTAGGAGGATACAGGCAGGGTGATACAGATCGGAACCCAAGCTTTTCTGTGACCATTAGAGTCACCAGACTGTTGTAATTACTACCTTCATACAGGTTAGGGAACTAAAATCCTAATCTCCTGTGATCTGACCAGTCACCAGACTGGTGTACGTCATACCTTGATACAGGTTAGGGAACTAAAATCCTAATCTCCTGTGATCTGACCAGTCACCAGACTGGTGTACGTCATACCTTGATACAGGTTAGGGACTAAAATCCTAATCTCTTGTGATCTGAACAGTCACCAGACTGGTGTACGTCATACCTTGAAACAGGTTAGGGACTAAAATCCTCTCCTGAAACCATTACAGTCACCAGACTGTTGTACTTACTACCTTGAAACAGGTTAGGGACTAAAATCCTCTCCTGAAACCATTACAGTCACCAGACTGTTGTAATTACCAGTAAAATCCTAATCTCCTGTGACGTATCCAGTCACCAGACAGTTGTCGCAGTATACAGGCAAAATGCGCAAAGGCGTTGGCAAGGAACAAGGAAGTGAACGTGATGGTGGTGCAGGCAGAGGCTGAGGTCGTGTGCAAGCACTAATTTCGCAACAACAAAGGGCCACATCTCCTCGCTCACTCGTCCTGTCCCAAATTCTTGGAGCCCGCAGCAGTATACCGCTGTTGAAGCAAGAGCAGTGTCAACAGGTTGTTACTTGGATAGCGGATAATGCTTCAAGTCAGATGGGCACCTCCACAAACACCCTGTCTTCCACACGGTCAACTGTCAGTAGCCGTGATACTGCACCGCACATTTCCCAACCTGATCCTCCTTCCTACCACCTAGCCGAGTACACGTCCACGGACATTACTGATCCCACACTAGGACACTCGGAAGAGCTGTTCACGTATCCATTCGCAGAATCTGGACTGTCGCCACCTCCTCTTGAAGTGGGTGATGAGGAGATGGTATGTACAGATGCCCAAATATTTGAGCAGCCACGTTCTCACGATTGGAACGTTGCCAAAGTGTCTCAACAAGGGGTGGATGATGATGAGACACAATTGCCAGGAAGTCAGGAGGAGGATCAGGGTGCGGAAGAGGAAGACGACTTGGTGGATGATCCAGTAGCTGACCCAACATGGCAAGAGGATATGCAGAGCGCGGCCAGCAGTGCACAGGGGGAGGGAGGCGTAGCATCCCAACAGGCAGTACGAAACAGGGTCGTGTCCGCAGGCAGAAGGCAGGCAACCATTCCCCGGAACAACAACACGATACAAGGTGCCTGTGCAAATGTTCGGTCTTCCCGAGTCTGGGAGTTTTTTAATTTGGCTCCAGAAGACTCAAAAAAGGCCATTTGCCACACCTGCCATGCCAGTATCAGCAGGGGTACGAAAACTAGCAGCCTGACCACCACCAGCATGATCAGGCACATGTCAGCCAAGCACCCGACTTTGTGGGAAGTACAACAGAGTCGAGGAGCGGTGCTTGCTGATGTCACTGCTACGTCTTTGCGTGTTGTGCGTGCGAGCCAATCCCCTGTCCATGCTGGCCGCGAACAAGCCTCCGGCCCTTCATCTGAAGTTGCCCACGCACAAATTACACCACCATCAAGCACGTCCTTGTCCCAGCGCAGCGTTCAATTATCCATTCAGCAAACATTTGAACGCAGGTGCAAATACGCTGCCTACGCCCCACATGCCACAGTCCTGAATGATCACATTTCGCGACTCATAGCGCTAGAAATGTTGCCTTTCCGGCTGGTGGAGGTTAGGGCCTAAATGCAGGTTCAGTGTAGGGTGACCATGGGACGGGCTGAGTGCAGGCTGAGTGAGAGCAGGCTGAGAACGGGATGACCATAGTGTAGGGTGACCGTGGTGTGGGCTGAGTGATTGCAGGGTGAGTGCGGGCTGAGTACAGGGTGACCATGTTGCAGGCTGAGTGCAGGGTGAGTGCAGGCAGAATGAGTGTGGGCTGACTGTAGTGCTGGCTGAGTGAGGGCAGGCAGAGTGCAGGCTGAGGGAGTGCAGGCTAAGAGAGTGTAGGCTGAGTGAGTGTGGGATGAACCATAATGCAGGGTGACTGTGGTGCGAACTGAGTACAGGATGACCATGGTGCTGGCTGGGTGAGTGCAGGGTGACCGTGGTGTGGACTGAGTAAGTGCGGGATGAGTGTGGCATGACTGTGGTGTGGGCTGACCATAAGGGGGGCTGAGTGAGTGCAGGGTGAGTGCGGGCTGAGTGCAGAGTTACCATGGTGAGGGTTGAGTGCAGGCTCAGGGCAGGCTGAGTGAGGGCAGGCTGAGTGCAGGGTGACCATGGTGCAGGCTGTGTGCAGGATGAATATGTGCAGGGCTGAGCATGATGCTGAGTGAGGGCAAGCTGAGTGTGAGTGCAGGTTGAGTGTGGACCAAGTGAGTGAGTGAATACAGGCTTAGTGTAGGGTGAGTGCAGTGTGAGAGTAGGTTGAATGAATGCAGTGTGAGTGTAGGGACACAGCAAGTGCAGGCTGAGTGTAGGGTGATTGAATGTAGGATGAGTGAGCAGTGAGCTGCCCCTGCAGTACCTGGCTCCTGCTGCTGCTCTCTGCTCCTCTATCCATTCTGCTCAAGATCCTGTGGTGACATCATGATCATTTGACCTGGCTGCGCCCGTGATCATGATGTCACCACAGGTCCTGTAAGTCGATCCCAGCTTATCAGCGGTGGGGTGATGGCTGGCGGGGGCTGCGGCATCGGGTTAGTGGGGGGAACTGCAGGGACCAGGCGGGGGTGATCGGGCAGGGGTGCAGCGGCCGCCATATTTCCATACCCATCACTTGTGAGGTAATATGGCGCTGGTGAAAGTGACATAGGCAACATCCAGAAGGAAGTGGAGGAGCCAACTCACAATTATATATAGAGACTAGATATGAGCCCGATGCTGTCGCATCGGGAGGACGGTGTGTGTGCGCTCTCTTTCCCTGTCAGCTGTCTCTCCTCTCTGAGGCTGTGTGTCTGCCCTCTGTGGCTGTCTCTCTCTCCTTTGTGGTTGTTTGTCCCTTCTGTGCCTGTCTCTCCCTTCTGTGACTGTCTCTTTCCCCTCTGTGACTGTCTCTCTCGCCTCTGTGGCTGTCTCTTTCCCATCTGTGGCAGTCTCTCCCTTCTATGGCTGTCTATCTCTTCTGTGGCTGTCTCTCCCTTTCTGTGGCTGTCTCTCTCCTTCTGGCACTGTCTCTCCCTTTCTGTGGCTGTCTCTTTTCTCTGTGGCAGTCTGTCTCTTTTCTCTATGGCAGTCTGTCTCTTTTCTCTGTGGCTGTCTCACTCTTTTTCTCTGAGGCAGTCTCTCTTTTTTCTGTGTGGCTGTCTCTCTCTTGTCTGTGTGGCTGTCTCTCTCTTTTCTGTGTGGCTGTCTCTTTTTTGTGTGGCTGTCTCTCTCTTTTCTGTGCCTGTCTCTCTCTCTTCTCTGAGGCAGTCTCTCTTTTCTCTGTGGCTGTCTCTCTCTTTTCTGTGTGGCAGTCTTTCTCTTTTCTCTGTGGCAGTCTCTTTTCTCTGTGACTGTCTCTCTTTTCTTTTGGCTGCCTCTCTTTTCTGTGTGGCAGTCTCTCTCTTTTCTGTGGCTATTTCTTTGTCTGTCTTTCCCGTGTGTGTGTGTCTGTGTCTTTTCCTCTGTGGCACTCTCTCTGTCTCCCCCCTGTGTGTGTATCTTTCCTCTCTAGCTGTCTCTCCCTTGTGTCTCTCTCTTTTCTGTGTCTCCCCTGTGTGTGTCTGTCCTCTCTGTTTGTCTCTCCCCTGTGTCTTTCTCTTTTCTGTGTCTGTCTCTCCCCTGTGTGTGTCTGTCCTCTCTGGCTGTCTCTTCTCTGAGTCTCTCTCTTTTCTGTGTCTGCCTCTCCCTTGTGTGTGTCTGTCCTCTCTGGCTGTCTCTTCCTGTGTCTCTTTCTTTTCTCTGGCTGTCTTTCCCCTGTGTTTCTCTCTTTTCTGTGTCTGTCTCTCCCCTGTGTCTCTCTCTTTTCTCTGGCTGTCTCTCCCTGTGTCTCTCTTTTCTCTGGCTGTCTCTCCCCTGTGTTTCTCTTTTCCCTGGCTGTGTTTCCCTGTGTCTCTCTCTTTTCTCTGGCTGTCTCTCCCCTGTGTCTCTCTTTTTTCTGGCTGTGTTTCCCCTGTGTCTCTCTGTCCTCTCTGGCTGTCTCTCCCCTGTGTTTCTCTTTTCTCTGGCTGTGTTTCCCCTGTGTCTCTCTGTTTTCTCTGGCTGTCTCTCCCTGTGTGTGTGTCCTCTCTGGCTGTCTCTCCCCTGGGTCTCTCTCTTTTCTCTGGCTGTCTCTCCCTGTGTCTCTCTCTTTTCTCTGGCTGTCTCTCCCCTGTGTCTCTCTTTTCTCTGGCTGTCTCTCCCCTGTGTTTCTCTTTTCTCTGGCTGTGTTTCCCCTGTGTCTCTCTGTTTTCTCTGGCTGTCTCTCCCCTGGGTCTCTCTCTTTTCTCTGGCTGTCTCTCCCCTGTGTTCTCTCT